>JAGXCT010036440.1:97651-183715 GCA_022495035.1 Philopotamus ludificatus | reverse complement strand
ATTACGTGGAACCTATCCCGACGTTATAGGGGGGTTTACTGTACTTGCTTGAGGCTTAATATTGAAAATCCAAAAGAAAAATTTAACTATTCGAATGCATCACTCATTAATTTAAAGATTTAAATAAAACATATTGAAGCATAATGATATAAAATAAATAAATATTATTTTGTATAAAATCGTTAAAAGTAAATTTGATAATAAAACTTAGCTTAAAAATTTTAATTGTAAAAATTAAATTGAAATTAATTAAAATTTGTATTTGGCGAGTGACCTCATTTTTTTCGTCTCGCCGAACGGGATTCGAGAAAATAACAAATTGGCGCGACACATTTTTATGATTTTGGGGGTGGGCGGCGCAGAGAAGACTGGGCCGCCGTTTCACTTTTCTTTTGCCGCTGCGGAATTCTTTGTCGACTTATATTAGCTGCTGTCATATTAGCGGTGTGACAGTCTGCCGCCGCCAGAGCGTCTGGCACAGCACAGGGCCGCTGCAGCGCACGTGCGCACGGCCGCCGTTACGTGGGCCAATTTCATATTTAAACCCGCTCCTAGCCCGTTCTGCTTGCCGAGGCTCGTGCGTGACTGTCATATTATATACTTTCAGATAATAAATATAATATTTTTGTCGTCTCTTTGTCAATCAAAAATGCATAGAGGCTTGACAATGCGTAGAGAAGGACGCGGAGAAAGAAAATGCCGCTCAAAATTACAATTCTCATAATAAAAATATAAAGAAATGTGTCAATTAAGCTCATAGCATTCTGAATAAAATTATATTCAAAATATATTATGGAATTTATTTTCAATCACTCTTTTACACGATTCACTTAAAATAACAAAAACCTACTATTACATGAATATTTGTCCTAACATGATTCGCATAAAAGGTGAATTTTATCAACTAACAGCTGCTTTAATTCACGTGGGCTTACAATTTGCAAAGAGTATGGAGCAACATCTTCTTACTATTGATCCCAACCTTAAACGAGCTTTAATATTTCAACAGAACTTGCAAGTTTATCTGGATTGTATAAACAATTTGTAAAACAAAAATAAGAGAAATGAATAACAGACTTTATAATAATAATAATCTCAGAAACACAAGTTTTTATCGCATTTGGCATATTAGTATTATTTTTTTCTCAGTTAAAATACACATGTATAAATTGTGAATAATTTATTTATTGGGGTTTAATTATTATCTTTTATACACGATTTTCTAAATTATTTAGGAAAATATTTAGGAAAAGCAATCTCCTATTTTAAAAAAAATATTTCAGTTTCAATGCATATACAATGTTTTTTGTACACGGTTTTTGATAGAACGTATCTACCCTGTAAAAATACCGTGTTGATTTTATACGATTCTGTAATTATTATAATATTTATAAAGAGTATTATCAAAATTGCACGGTAATTGTAACAGTTTTTAACTATTTAACACGAATAAAAAGTAGAAAATCAAATTTATTTTAAAAAAATAAGAATAAGCTATCAAATTTTTATGAATAAAACAATTTTATACAGAACCTTGTCTAGAAAGCCTTCTCTTATAGCTTTAATATAGGGATCACGCTTTGGTAATCACCATTATAGAAGACAAAAAAATTGGGGTTAGGTTTTATTTTTTTATTTGAAATTAGATGAATTCAAAACATCAAACATCCATTCAATAATTTGTTCTGGTTTTAGTTTGCATGTGCATTGCATATTTACGAAATAAATTATTAGACCTTGGAATATTTTTAGAAAACGCGCGAAAGAAAGCCTGATTATACTGCACAAAATTACGTACATACTACTACACACTAACACTAACAAGTTATAAATAACTCATGGCTTACGGGGGACGTGAATTTCACGTCAAAAGCGTTTTTGCGTAAGTCCGGGGCGCGCACAGCGCACGTTAGCCGACACTACGCGTTTGATCGGCCGTAACTTTTGCAACGTTTAGTTTTTTCAAATATTTTTGTTTAGATAGATATTTGATAGTAAATATAAAACCATTCATACAAAATATTTGATGGTTCTTTTACAAGAAGGAGAAATGTGTTTAGAAATTGCCGACTTTTGTCGGGATTTCATTTATGTTTAATATTTACTGCAAAATAAACACCATTTATTGTTTACACTGTAATATATTTTTATGTTTTCGTCAGCCGATTTTTTTTTTTAATATTTTCTTATAGGTAGGATACTTTGTTTTATTTTTGATGAATAAATTCTTACTGATGTCATATCGTAGTTAGTGTCTTTTATTTATGACGTTTATTAAAAATTCAGAGTAATAAAAACAGCTGTTGTGGATATTACAAATTATGGCCTGTCTTTTTTTCAAATTGTTCAACTGTCAATTTCAAACACAACAATTCTTTTTTTTAGTCGGCACTCTCATGTCTGAGGATCGTGGCCATTATTATTCCGAATCTTCTTGATTTTTACTCTACAGGATTCTCTGCATTCCGCATCTCGCATCGCAGCTACTACGATGTAGTCTCTGGCTGTCTTCATTTGGTCTTTCAAGACGAGCTTCTCCAAGCTTCTCGTTTCTTCTAGCAAGAGGTTCGAAGTATCGCAGATTTCTTTTGATTGAAAGTCGGTCGTCCTTTTCGTTCCTCATTCCTTCTAGGACAGACTCGTTTCTGTGTTTAGCGGTCCATGGTATTCTCAGCAGGTGTCGCCAGCACCACATTTCAAAGGCGTCAATTTTCTTCCTCATGTTCTCTACATGCACACAAATATTCTATATATATATTCAAGATCATGCTCAAACTTTTTGTTAATTTCTATAAAAAATCAGCGCGTTTCTAAAAAGTTTAGTAACCCCTGCTAAAAGATATATATATTATTTTTTGCATTTACTATCCAGTAATTGTTGATGTTCAAGTAGTTAAATTTTCGGCTCAATATCTTGATTAATAAAAGAGTTATGATTTTTTTTCGTAAAAATCGACGTTTCACTAAATTTCGTTGAATGCGATGTTTGAATGCGATTTGACCCGTAGGCAACGTGTTAAGGGATGTCCAAAAAAAATATCTAGGAACTTTTATTGGTAAATGAAATCGCACAAAATGGCATTCACTATATATAAAATACTATATATTACGTGTTGAAATGGCAGTTGTGTCGTATTACTGTCGTCCTTTTCCTATATATTATAGTACTGTGTTTCCACTAATGTTGCCATTAATTAGAACCAAATTATCTTCTCCGATATCTGCATTGGTCACGCGGCCATGTATTAAACGGGGAATACGATTCGGTCCCACTGATTACTGCCCCTGGATTCTGGTACTTTAATTTCGAAGCGATTATCCCAATGCGACAATTTTGCGGAATCTGCACACGCATTGTGGTCGCGGTACGACGCACACTATCGCAATAGATTTCGCGGATTTATTTATTTTTTATTGCATTTAATTAATGCGTCCGTATGCCCTGATTTAAAAAATAATATTTTTCAACCCAACCGGATTAAATGGGCGTGCACCAGCGGCGCTAAATTGGGCTCGGTCTACTGTTAAATGTGATAAACTACCACAATTTTTGGTGCAAATATTTGCCTGCGGCAACAAAACTCGGGTTGCGCCTGCAATATTACAGCAGGTGTATGGGATCAGGTTAATTGCGCTGATTATCGCCGCCATAAAATGCAAAATCCCGGTTCATTAATTAATTAATTAAAATATCTATTGGATATGGATGTAATTAATGTGGCGAATTTTAAAAGTATTTATTTTATATCATCTGAATATTGTTTTAAAATCATGGCTTTATTTATTTTTGCACGGTAACACGTTTCGCGTAATCCATTTGACCCAATTTTGTCTGTAGTCGCCAAGAGCATTTATATTAAAAACAATGAGAACAACACTATGAAATATAATAGCCACACTCTATTCAATAAATTATTATAAAATGATTCATAAGTAAACATAAGTAGTTTATCTGAAACGCCTCAAATATTTTGCTCATTATTCAAATTGGTAAGATAAATTTATAATTATTTTACATATTTATTATTATGATATTTAACATAATTAATTATTATGATATCACTATAACCAACTTAAAAATAATATTAAAAATAAGTTGACATCAGTTACATATTATTATTACATATATAATACACTTAACACGTTCTGTTCGTATTCTTAATATTATTTAGTATTTTTATTCCATCTTATTTTTTATATTTTAAATAAAATATGAGCAAAATATTATCTTTTAATATATAATATTCCGCAGCACCCCTAAATGTTTTATCTACGAGCCACCACAAAAAGATTAAATTATTTAAACTAAAAGAAGTAGGAAAAATCTATTTTTATTATAATAGATAGAAAATACCACGTATCAAAAATGAATCCTTTATTATTGAATCAAAACTAAATGGGCTACGGAATATGTTGTCATAGAGAGCTGTGATTTTTTTTATGAATGAAAGCATACTGAAAACGAACGACGGCAACATATTTTTTAAATATTCAGACCTTTAATTCAAGCCAAATATAAATGAATGTATTTATCATGTTATTAAATGATTTATAAAGTATTATTAAATAAATAAAACTTCTTTGTAAAAAGATGAATAAAATATAATTAGCAACATAACATTCAATAGATCATGAAGGAGTATTCCACAGGACTGGGAGAGATATTTTTTGAAGCATACAAAATCTGAAATATCTGAGATAATTAAACATCTACAAAAAAATAATTATATTATGTTTTAGGTTGGCTTTATATGTGTGATTGATGTAGATTTTATTTTATACGCAGTTTATTAGAAAAGAAACAAATAAAGACAAGAACTAAATGAAGGAAAAAATGACAAATCGCATTAGTCATCTACGTAAAATAGACTTTTAATGATTATCTTTTGATGTAATACCAATTAATTGAAATTCAAATATATTAATAAATATAAAATGGTAACGAATATTAGAAAATCCGTAAAATTTTCCTCTTGTTTTAAAACGAAATGAAAATAAAAGGTTTAGATTATTCATGTTTATGTTATCCACGCACCCTCATTACAAGTATGGATAATCTGAAGTTTATTCCACATACATATCCCACTCATATTAATGATACATTCATGGAATATAAATTTTCTTTTAACATCTGTCAGGTAAAATCTTTGATTATAACAAAAAGCGCCTAATGAAATATTAATATATTCAGTATATTTACAACCTAATTGGATATTGATTTTGTATTAAAAGTAAAGTATTTTATTCTTTTCTAATCCAAATTATATATTGTGAATAAATATTCACAAAATCATAAAGCAAATAGTTATATATTATTTAAAATTAAATTGCGGTTATGCAATTTTCTTTATAATTATTTAAAGCTAATTAAATCGTTTAATAATGTTCAGAGTTGTTTTAATCAATTATTAAAGGCTTACAAAGCTTAATTCAATTATCTATTGTTTTATTCTAAATGAAGTTAGCTATATAATGCTTTGATATTCAATTATTACGTGCATTCGGTGGATGCAAAACTCCCATTTTCACCATTACATTTATAGTCTATTATGTTGGTAATCCAGACAGTGTACTATACAATTTTTTTAGAGTGGCTTCGATCGGAAAAGCCTGGTAACAAGCGACGTCATCAGCCGGGATGGCTTTGGCTGAGCTTTTGCACGAGGGCAGAGTCGGACCGAACTAATTAGGGGCTCGCGTGTCCCTGTCCGTTTACATTCGGACTAATTTCATTTAATTTCAGCGCCAATTGTTTCGGCACAAACAGCCTAAATAAATTTATACTGCGCCAAAACTTTGTACAGGCATATAGATAGGTTAGGAGATATTGAAGCACTTTAAACAAATAGTGAAATCTACCATAAACACTCGGTTTTATTAGTAAACCTGTTTAACATTTTTTTTAAATTCATGTTAACATGAAAATTATCAAAAAATCGATCAATGAAATTGATGCCCCAACAATATGAAAACTGCACTTAGCTATTTTCTTACACGGTCGATACTTTAAAAAAAAAACATTTAATAAAGAGATTTTATTATTAAATCAAATATATTTCATTTATTTACAGAATAAATTTGATTTAATAACGAAATTATTTTTTTACATGGTTAGAAAGTATCGACCGTGTAAAAAAAGAGTTGGGTGTAGTTAAAACTCAATTTTTTTATAGTGCAACATTTCATTTTATTTAAAAATAAAATGAAGCAAGGTCTGGTGAATACGACTGGTGTAATTAAACTTCCCTGTTCAGCTCCTGGATTTTTTGCGGGACGTATTTATTTCAATTTTAGATTGAGTCTCACCAATTATCAACAATATAAGCTGATATACTTAATGAATTAACCACAGATTTTAATTAGTTTTCGTTAAAATCTGGCCGTTGCTTAGTGGGGTTGATCATGAATTCTACTGCTAAAAATCTGTAACTTATTTTTCCATTAGAATCAATATAGGTAAAGATATAACCTTTCATATCAAATATTAAAATTTAAAAATAACAATTATGCCATTCTGTATAATTTTGTATATTTAATTACCAACGTTATTTAATAACTAAAAAATATTTTTATAAATGACAGAAACAAAAAAATACAGTATTTCACGATACATAAAAAGGGTTCTTCATCAAAACCTTTGTTTGAAATAAACAATATATAAATTTAATTACTAACTACTTATATTATATAAAGATATATAGAATAAGCTTTATTATAGTATATATAACATTGATGTACAGTTAAAGATATACTCGATTGATTTTGATGATACGCAAATATGTCGTTTGCTTTTTTGTGTTCTAGCGTAATTAAAAATGCAATTACTCAAAAAGTGCATCAAAGTGGCAGGATTTTTTTTATTGCCGTTAATAATAAATATATTTTCTCTGTGTTGGCATAATTATTTTTACCCGAACGAATGGTGTTAATATTTAAAAATCCAGTCAAAGTTAAAATGTTGGGTAATCAAATTCAAAAATGGAAAATACATAAACTTATTTTATTTTTAAAAAAATATGATATACTCTTTATTATAGCATATAAAACATTAATATGAAATAAAAAAAACTCTAAAGATATACTCGTTTGAGTTTGATACTGAGATACTTTTTCAATTGCATTTTTTGATAATGGTATACTTTAAAACCCCATGTTAGAAATTACAGTAAACTAATAAAGAAAACACACATATTAAACCCCATAGTGCCCGTCCACTTTTAGTAAGGTCTTTCAGGTTCTCATTACCTAATTTGATCTTTGGAAATCAGAATTCACATTTGTTGACTTTCAGAAATTCTCCATAAGTTCTTAAAAAAAAAACCAGTATGCAGTGACTCATTTTTTCGACTTGGACATTCTAGACTTAATAATAAAAAAGATTTCACGTACAAAAAATAAATGCAACATCAACTCTACAAATAAAAACATTACTAACTAACTCAAACTAGACTAACTGAAAAATAGCAAAATTCGTGTCCCACCAAATTAAATTTGAAATTTTTCAGTGACTACTATTACTAGAAATAACATTATTTTTTTCTCTATTGCATTCGACCTCTGTCTCTCCCTTACATTAAAAAAAATCATAGCATTAAAATCCAATTTATTCTATGAAATACATCAATTTCGCAGTCACAATATGAATTACTGCTCTTTGAATTAAATATATGATAAGATCGGCTTTAAGCATCAATCAGTATTTTTTATTTACTACCAAATCTGATGCTTCAGTAGTAAAATAATGATAAAACGGATGAATGCAATGGTAAAAATATCTCATGTTAGTGTGAATAATTATTTTTCCCATTTGACTTAACTACAAAAAACTATTTATCTCTACATATTAAGATTGATATACTTTGTACTATAAAATCGTTTTTTATTTGGGTTTAAAGTGGAGTTTATCAAGGCGTATTCCTACGGTTATTGATTATGCAGATCGGTGTGTATGTTTTTGTGATAAGTGAAAAAGTTTGGCAAGCTATCCCCTAATCCCGGTGCAGTGGTCCCGTGCAGCCACAAAGAAGTCGCTGCAGCGGACCAGCTCGCAAATACACCGGGACCAAGTTGCCAACTGAGTTTTAACTTTGCTTATCTTTCGCCAGCACCAAGTTTTCTTTCAGCTGCCAGACAACTTTCCGCCGTGTACTCTCACGGTGCTCTTGAATAATATTTCACCAAGTTTATCGGTTAAAATGTTTTATGGTTCAAATTTTTGATCAAGCCCAGGCACAGTGGGTGGGGTTGGAGGAAATCTGCATATTTTATATTAAATATGTATGACCCATATAGACGTAATAATACTAGTTTGCATTGTGCTTCTTTGAGTTGAGATATGTACCATGCATATTAACATATTTTACATTCTGTGCCCCATATTTATTTAATATTATTTTTTATACTGACTAATTAAAAAAGCTCTCGTTATTAAAAATAAACAACGAATAACGTTTATAATATAATTTAAACATCTATATTTCTATCAATAATTTGTGCTCATAATAAATAAATAAAAACAGTATCGTGATCATGATATTTAATTTTTCAATGATAAGAATGATCGAGACTATTATAATCAGGCAATCTTATAGCATTTAAATATATAAATACAATAAAATTGATATCTCTGTACATCAATTAAGCATCATCATAATTAAATATTTTTTTATTAATAAATAACGATTACGTTTTAATATTCAGGAATATAAAATGGAATATGATTTTATATATGAAATTGTGATTTTATCTGGATGTAAATATTCATTTTTTTTTACCTAAATACTATTATATTAAATTATAATATTTCGATATTTTAGATAGTTAAAAGCGTAGGTAAATAATAGTAATTACCGTTATCACACGGCTACGCCCTTCTCTACATAATATTACTAAGACAAATATTACTAATACATATTTCTAATACAAATAATCGGTATATTGTTGTATTATTTTTTTTTATGAAAATCGTTTATGTAAAATAATTTACTTCTTAAGTATAGATAATAATAATATATACCTAGACATGATTTCAACATATATTTTTTTAAATACATGCACGATTTATATATCAAATAATTATTAATATATAAAATAATTTAATTAATGGAATCGGTTTAATAAGAATTTTGGCCGTTTAAATTATTTTTTGGTAAGATAAGACAGTAGTTTGTGTAGAGATGTACATATATATTATATATGCATACAAAAATATATCAAAAATTACAGAGTCTTCGATTTAATTTAAAGTTTGTAAAGTGATAAATAGATTTTAGCTTGAAAACTAATAAATAAATACAATTTTCTACAACAAAAAAGTAAATAAATATATAAATATGTTGTAATAATAATTAAATAAAATAAAATTATTCCGAGCTTGCTCAGTCTTTGGATTTTCCGTGTAAACGATTTCTCATCTTAGTGAGCACGTTCGTTAGATCTGAAAATTAAAAAAGAAGTGCCCATAATATTCCATAAAGACTGAGTATATTATACTTGGATGCAGTTTTAGTTGTAGATTGTCATAGATAAAAGATAATTTAGTTGTAAATATCGAAGCTTTGATTACAAATCCAGTTTTAAATACGATTGAGTCGATTTTTTAAAATGACACACGTTTTCAAAATTACTATATAAGAAGAGGGGCTCTAAAAAATATCGAGTCCTTGAAACAAAGGGTGAAATTTTTTTTTTATTTCTTTCTTTTCATTTTCATCAAAAATTTAAAATCGTATTTTTAATTTTGTTTGTTTTATTATTAGTGTGGATTTAAAAATAAGAACGAGAGTGTATTTAAAAGATTTAACAGAAGGTGATTATTTGTGTTTATTGTAATTTGTATATATATTTTTCTAACTTTACCTAAAGATAATTGACTAAAGTAAGTGGATTTTAAAATTTGAGAATTGTGATTAGTGATTTAGAATTTAATTAAGATATATTTATTTTCCAAATGAATAAGAAGCATTTATAGGGTTTGATCTGATATCTGATTAAATGAAAGACATTTTTTCAAATTAAATTAATAAAGCTTGAATGTTAACAAAACTTTTGGGCCAATACGTCTGCCCACGGAGTGGAAAAGGTTAATATCTTCTCGAATGTCAGCATTTCGGATAAACAACAAGGCGTTGACCATTTGTCTGAGTAGTATGTTAATTTTAAATTGGATTTTAAAAATAAGATGCGGCGAAATGGAACCAAAAATTAGAGAGGCATAAGAATATTTTATTTTATTTTTATGAAATAATTCTCTTTTCTAATTATTAACATGGAAATACATAGTAGCTTTATTAAAGGTTTTTTAAAAATATTTTCTAAATGATTTAACACGTGAGATGACTATCGAATATTACCCCGAGGTTTTTCGCTTTATCTTTTCACGGTTCTGGCGTAATATTTATTTTAACCAAAAATTTAGAAAGATTTTTTCGGGATTTGATTGAATGGATCATTTTTCTGTCTTTTTTAAGTTTGTATAACATTACTGTATCATCAGCATAATGAGCTTTTATCCCATGTTCATTGATAGGAAGCGGGATGTCGCTGTATCGAGTATTGAAGATCACACGACTAGTATGTTTCTTGTATTTTAAATATGGAAAATTATATTTGTAATAAATGATTTTATTATTTTAAGGGGAAAAATTATATGCAGTTATTTAAAATATTAGACCATCTTGCTAGATTATGTAGACTGAATTAATCACACGTAGAAGATGATGGTAGGCTTGATCTGAAACCGTTACGTTCGCCGGAAAACACCAAAAATGACCGACTTCCATTTTTTCAGATTCTGGAGGATGAAAAAATAAATAAATACAAAATAAACCCACGTGATTTATATGAGAGGATATGGAGAGGGGGTGGGGGGTATTCTCAGTAGATGTATTTGGAAATTCGTTAAGCGTCAGGTGAAGCAAGTAGTTCCTTATCACATCACGCACAGTTCGCCGAATGAAAAATGTTGTTTTCTCCGGCGAATATAAATCATGAACAATTTCACAATGGCGTCGTTTGTTTTTTGATAAATACGTCTGCTGTTTGAGCGACGATCGTTATTGCGCGAAACAAAAGTTTCCCCCCTCATCAATTACAGTATGAAAGTACTTTTTTTTAAACAAAAAAAATATATATGTATACAAAACATAATTTCTCTATAGCCAAAATAAAAAAACTACGTACTTATTTTATAAAACACAACGTATTCTACAATTATATAATTGCGTATGTATAAGCACATAAACAAGTTTATAAAATAACAAAATTCTAGAGCGGCATTTCGCCTTTTCCCCTAAATTTTTAGCAAATTTTTGCCAACAGCACTTTATGCACAGTGGCGCTACTCGTGCACGTGGCCGTAAACGCGGCTAATGCAATTTGGCGCCAAACATAAAAGTCCCGCACACTCTATTAAATATTTAAATATTCATATATTCCCGCCTAGCTAGTAACCGTTGATCCCGACGATATTGCGCTACAATCTTCGATAATCCGCACCGTCTACGGGGAATCCGCAATTGGGGAATCGAGTTTGATAAAAAAAAAATCTGGGGTCATTTCAATAGATAATATAGAATATATTATTTTAAATTATAATCAATGTAAGGCTTTACAAGGACGCCGGATAGATATCCAGAAACAAATTTGACTTTTTATTTGATTCAAATGAGTCTCTGCGATATTTGCGTATGCAAATCCCATCGCCCTACAAATTCGCCCTCATCGAATTTCAAATTTATTTTAATGCGCATCGACGAAAAAAAATGAAATTTGTAAGATGTTCCATGACGCGTGGAGACCAAAAAAAATTTTTTTTTACTGTATATGTATTCCAATTTCGCAAATGAAAAATGTATATCCGAGTCGATAAAGTTTTTCCGGGGGCCTTGGAATATTTTGCGAAAATGAAGCGTTCGGATTACAATTAAATCAGAGATGTATATTTAATGTGATTCCTTAAGCAATACGATGTTGCCTACGTATGACGTTTTTTTTAATATTTATATTTTGTAAAAAATATTTAAGTTTATTCTTTATTAATGTAAAATAATTTAAACTATTTATTTAAAAAATTATATATAGATCGGATTTTTTCAAAAAACTTTACTGCAAGAGATAATTTATACAAGAGTAATAAAACTTTGGAACCTATTTACACAACGAAATCAATCATCAAATAAGTCTTGGCATAATGATATATGTATATAATAGAAAAATATTTTTTTTAATTTTGATTAGCTCTTTTAAACCTCTTAATATTTGTTTTAATTATATATCTATTTTAAATTATAACTAAGTGATAATTATTTATTTATTATAAAGTTTCAAAAATATATTAAAAATAATTATATTCTTTTTTTTGTCAAAATACAATATAAAACATATACGATTGCATATTAGGTAATATTAAGTCATTTTACACATTTTAAGAATCTTAAGCTGTCTAAAAATGTCAAAGATGGTTAAAACAATTTAAAAGTTGTGTTCAAATTATATCTAACTCTGACTTTAAACTTTTTTTTACATTACAGAATTATCTTCAATAAAAAAAGGACGTAAATTATCTGCCAACCCTGTACAATAATTTATTGTTTTTTATACGAAACAAGTAGCAGTTGCTCCACTGCAACTGCTTTCTAAGACATTAATAATATTTGGTTCATTTAACATTTCAGCTAGTTCTTCTTCGTTAAAATTACGGTCCTCTAATATTTCATTGATATCTTTAATATGCAGGTCATTAAATTATTTTCTATTTTTTTCGTATTCATCTTCCAATTTTGGTACAAAAATATTTTTTAATATAACTTTTTCCAGCAAGCATTTAGAGTGGATTGATTTATCTATTTGGCTGATCAAGAAACAATATCCATGCAATTTCTGTCAATATTTTTTGTGCTACAGTGCACTCTCGATTATCCGGGTTAATGCTGGGGAGGATGATCACGGATAGGTCGAGAAACACGGATAATCCGAATCATCAATTTTTTATTTTATTTTCGAATATAATATATATACACACAGCACAAATTGTTAACACATTATTTTTATATTCATTATTTATCAAGAAAACACAAACAAATAAGTAAAAATATATTGTTTTATCATATATACGAACTTAAAAATATAAAAAAGTTTACTATGTACACGAATTTTGTTTTTGAGATTTTTTATCGAGCTTCTTATTTCACTTCGAAATATTCTTAAAGCTATTACTTTATTATAGTCAGTTCCCCTTTGTTCGGCGTAATCTAGCAATGTTTCAATACAATTCAATGCCTTTCATGACTACTAGGTATCTTCTTCGTATAGTATTAATGTCATTTCTTCCTCTTGAGTAACAAGAGCGATAATGGATCGTCCATGCGTTCCAAAGCCTAGATCATTTAAATCATGATTGAGCCACTCCTCTACGTTTCCATATACGCGTCTTCAAAAAAAAATCCCAATAAATCCACACATTTCAGATACAAAATTTTCTTCATTCTCTTTCAGATCATTAAATCTGTTTCTATGTCAGGAATCTTTCTCCACTTGATCAGACAGAGTGTTACTGGTTTTACTTTTGACTAAAGATTGTGCTATCCATGTATAGCATCCAATACCGTCATTTTTTTCCAAAAATTGATCAGATTATCATCTTCCTCGACAAGAGTTTTCAGAAGTTTTTGACGTTTTCAGAAGTTTTCAGAAGTTAACGACCTTGACAAAAGACGTTTCATTGATGATATAACACCTTGGTCGATGGGTTGAATCAGTGATGTAACATTAGGGGGCAAAAATTTTGTAATCGTTTGTCTTGTAATCGTCCATCGTTTGTCTTCAATAAAGCATTTGAAGACAAACAGAGTTGGAACGGATGAAGAAATTCGGATGAGAATGAGTATTATCTAGTAACAAAACTGGTTTCTGTGGCAATCCCTTATTTTTCAAAAATAATCGCACTTCTGGGACCCGTTTCTTTTTTAACCAATCTTCGAAAAATTCCCTGTCCATCCATGCCCTTTCTGGCCATAATGAAATCGACGGGAAGATTTTTCTTCAGTTCCTTAAATGATCATTAGTTTTTTGATTTCCAATCACCAAAAGTTTCATTTTATGAGTTCCTGATGCATTTCCACAACACATAACAGTTATTCTTTCTTTAGACGATTTATGTCCAGGAGCCGACTTTTCACTCATCGAAGCTAGCGTTTTTGTTGGTAAGCACTTCCAGTACAAGCCAGTTTCATCTGCATTATAAATTTGATCAGATTGCAAATTTTCTCTTTGCAAATATTCTTGAAATTCGACATAGAATTTGTCAGCAGCTTCAGCATTTGAACTGAGACGTTCTTCCTGAAACGTTAGCTGGCCAGAAGCCCATTATCATTTCTTTGAACCTCGTCATCAGCCTGACGAGGCGTTGAAACTTTCTTTAAGTCCTAGATTCTCGTGAAATGTCTTTGCTGCTTCGATGCTCGTTTTTGATTCCAAATCTTCGAATGTCGACGTTTTCATACTCTTTCTTTCCGAAGGACCTGCAGAACTATCACAATCTCTAGCAAACCTCTGACTTATTTTTTTGTTTGACTATATCTCAGACAGTTTTGGAATACCAATTCTATATTCTTTGGAAAGTTTTGGCAATGGATTCTCCTTTCGAATCTCAATTAATGTAAGTTTCTGTTTTATCGTAGGTACAATTTTCTTTCCTTTTTTTTGTTAATCGTTCTCTCCATTTTTTAAAACGGTATGGAATGTAGAGGCAAAATATGAATTTTTTTGAGGTACATATACAACAAGAAAAATAATAATACACAGAAAGGAATTGAAAATAATCAAAACATACATTATTGTAATGAAAAATCTGCTCTCTGTAAAGACCGCACTTCTTCCACTGCTAGGAAGCAAAACAGCACTGAATAAACAAACTACGAAGACATTTGGAAAGGGACCGAAGAGATTTCGTGAACGATAGATTTTAGAACAAAACCCAGAAGTCCCGGAGAGCTCTCACAAATATGGGCAATAAATATCGAAATTAATGGCAGGGCGACGTTTCTGCGTGTCCCTATACGTATTTCGTTCAAACAACGCGCATATTCAAGATCGCGATTCATTAATGCGTCTTATAAGCATAATAGAAAAAAATCAATCAAAATATTTTCAGGCACGGAAACCCGCAAACCGGATAATCCATGCACGGATAATCGAGAGTACACTGTAGTATGATCTAGTAAAAATAATATTTTTTCCAAAACCTTTTTTAAAATCATTTTTTTTTCTAAAACCCTTTTATATAGAAGAGCTTCGAACTGTTTCTTTTCGTTTCAGTTTTCATTCTGGTTCAATTATAAAAATTTGTGCAGCAAATGATTTCTTGAAATTATTATTTGTAATAAAAGTTTATAATAAATCTAGATTGACTATTATTTTTCCTTGTTACATTTTCATCTTATTGATCTGAGAAAATATAGTTAACCGATCCGTTACAGCGGCTCGAAACCAACCGCGTCGTACGAGGGGGTCTATTTATAATAGAAAACAGACCCCAAGCATTTTAAATTATGAATTCTTCATCAATATCTTATTTTTTAAAAAAAAAAATGGATTAATTTAAGAATAACAATAGTTATTAATGATATGCTCGATATTTTGGATCTTTCTACTAATCCATATGACGCGTAAGTGACACTTTAGCTAAGCGATGTCCTGTCGCAGACTGAGGACACGCCGCTGGTAGACTGACTGCCAAATTCTCGCGGTACATGTTAACTAGTATACGTTTCACTCGCATTTAGCACATCTTACCAGACGCAACCGAGAAAAAAAACATTGCTCCCGTGCTTAAGAAGCTAATATTGTTGTTTTTATTTTTTGCTGACAATACTTAAAGAGTTATTCGAGAAAAATCAAAAACTTGGGGTCCCAAATAGCATCGGCACGGCTACATAGCTTTCGATTCAGTAACTGTTCCTGGCTTTGATAAAAAAAATCCTATCATAAAAAAGCCTGTTATATAGACTTTGCTATAAAAGAATAAGTCACAATTTATCAACTATGTTATATCAAAAACGTGTTGTACATGTTGTACTGATTTCAGAAAATTACTAAATAATTTTAGAAACTAGTTTCAGATGTGTCGAAAACTGTTAATTTGCCAATTATAACAAAAATAGTATGAAACACTGCAAATATTTATTTTTATTATTTAATTTTTTCTACAAGAAAAGTATATTTTTTAGTAATAACTATTTATTAATATTATGAAAAAATAGATAGTCGATGTGGACAGGTTTTAATTCTATTCAAAAAGTATCATTTCTTTTCACTTCATCCTATGAAAACATAACGTCACAATCGGGAAATTTTATAATATATTTTTTTTTATTTAAATACGTCGCCATCGCTCGCAAATCTTAAAATAACGATTTTTTTAAAGTTAAGTATGTCCGGCCAACACAATTTAAAGCCACATGGAAATTGTGTACGTCACGCAATGTGCAATAATTGGAAAATCGCATGACCAAGCTTGCCCTGGCAATTTTTATTTTATCCTCCATTTTTCATTTTACAAGGACAATTTTTTTTTCAACTATGTCTACGGAAATGTGAAAACAATAAAACACTACGTGTTTTTTTTTCAACATCGATAAAAATGTTTAAACCCCACGCCACGTTACATATGTACAAACTTGCAAAATAAATTAAAGTCGTGAACCCGGATCGGATATGTCCGTTTTCCGAAAACGTGATAAATATATACATTTGCATATTTGCGCGAATAATAAATCATTTGTGAATATAATATCGAATGTGTATGGTCACGGAATTATTATTATTTCTTATTAAAAGGAGAAACAAACAAGCTTTTCGTCGAAAGTATTAAAACGCGCGAATATTTTTTTTACTTTTGCTAAAGGGAAAAACTTTCAAGAATTATATAATTTTCAATCGAGGCGAGTTACTCACAATTGACAATGGAAAAGAATTGTGGGCAATATTTTCTTTCGTTATAAACAGAGGAAAGCTTTTAAGCCACAGTTACTTACACATTTATTTTCTTTACGGAAAAATAAACTTTTTTTCATTATTAAATGATTGATTTAATAAAATTTTTAAAAAATATATTTTTTTCGTACATGTTATCGACTTGTCAAACTATCAAGTGCACAATGAAGATCGGCGAGAACTCAGACACCCCCTCAAATATTTGCACAATAAAATAACACAACGCCAAGAGACGCAGAGTTTTATTAAAAATTGTTTGCCCTCAACCCCCCCAGAGAGAAGGGGTTTGTTTTCAGAGTGGAATGAAAAAAAATCATAATAACGACGTTGTTGATACACGTAAAATGTATCAACAATTTGACATCAAGATAAAAATTATTTAACCTTTCATGCTGAATTTCTCTCTGATCTGAAACAATGTTTGTGTCTCAAACAACAACGAAGGTAATAATATTGTATGTATGTATGTATGCAATACAAAGACCGGTAAAGATATATTAAAAATATGATTATTTTTACGCATATCGTATGTTACAGAAGCTCAAGTTACAAAAATATTTTCAAACGAAAGTAAAAATACGCAGACTAACTTGATTGGATTGAAACAATGTTAAAACGTGGGAAAATCTGATTTTTTATATTAAAGCAATGTGATATTATTATCTAAATATATAAATAAAGTAGTGTTTTATCTGCAGCAATTTAAATAACAAAAAAACATAATATTCTACTAATATTATTTTGATAAAAAGTGGTTTTAATTTCTTTAATAATTTCGATAATTTATTACAATAAAGTAATTTTTACTTATTAAATAGATATTTTTTTGTTTTATTTAAACACTGCTTTAAAAAGTACACTACAGCTGAATTTTATTTTAAGCTGAAAACATAACATCATCAGATTTCATTAAATAAAACTAAGGGTAATTGATGAAAAATGCATGCAAAAAACAATATTGCATAAATCTGATATTGCATATATCTAATCCAAATTAATAATACAGTTATACAACATACAAATAAAATAAAACATATATACTTTAAGAAAGATTCCATTTAACTTATTTCAGAAAAAAAAAACACTAATAATCCCTAATGTCAGGTTCACTGTTCTCATATAATCAAAAGTTTATAATTTAAGTAAGTCAAAACATACTTGAAAAAGACATGTTTTCTTACTTAAATCCATTTCTTGGTTAAATAAGTTGGTTAAAAATCGTTTACCTCTAAATATCTGAATATCCTAAATATCATCAAATAAAATCTTGAATAATGATGATACGATTTAGTAAAAAATAAATAAATACGCAAATGCATATATTAGCAAATATTTAAAAAAAGGAAGTTTTGCAAAAGGTTTTATGTATTTTTGCTTTTGAATAATAACAATATAATAAAGAAAAAGTTTTAGTTGTTTTTTACTTACATATAAAATATATCGCCTCTAAAATTATTATAATTATGTAAATAAATGTAATACGTTAATACAAATATTATTACTAATAAAATAAAAATGTGATAAATTATTTGGATGGTAAATAGTGTCTTAATCAATTTTTAAGATTTGTTTGTTTTTATATTTTTACACGTTATTCTTTGACTCATATTAATTTTAGTAAATATGGTTATCAAAATAATTAACTATTTTAAGAAAATTAAAATACGCTAAGTCAAAATCATTGTTTATATATTCATTCTTCAATATTATTTTGATCCGTTAAGAGAAGTTTCCATTAGATAATAGATATAGTATTTTACTTTAAGAGTTCCCCATCTTCCTTTGTGATTGTTATCGTAATTTAATGTCTGATATAATTTTTTTTTTACTAAGCTAATATATAAAAATAGAGTACTAATCTACTACCGGCCTAGGTATAATAAACACTTGAGCACTTAGTTTTTCTAATATTTGAAGTACTTTCATAACAGATTTTTTTGTGTGTGGTTTAAATTCATCTGAAATCATCTAAATGTTGACCAAATTTCATAATTTTATGATCTATTAATTTATTTATCATAAAAAACAATGCATGATTGGCATTACAAATACAGTAAAAATATAAATAAAAAATAACAACAACAAAAAAATTAATTAAAAGAAAATATCTGATCCGTCTGATACATGTAAAATAAATTTTGTATTGGAATCAAACAAAATACCCAGATCTTTAACTCTGTGGACATTTCCAGCACTGAATAGAAGGCGATTTAATATTGTCCAATCATGCAAGGATCAATGTCCAACTGCAACGAAAGGGCATTATGTCTGGCGAATATCGAGGCTGATACAGCATAAAAGGTACTATTTTGGCCCAAAATTCTTTCTTAAAAAGTAAAAATCACTAAGCATGCCAAACCACATGAAACAGCTTGCATTTTAGTGAATATCTAATAAAGCCATCATTGTCAAAATACGTCAAGGAACAACACAATAAAAAATGGTGAAATCAAAAACTTATACCGCCTGCGAAATTCAACATTTCGCGTAATCTTTCTAAAAACACATATGTAATTAAATTTATTTTTAATGAACGATATGATTTTTTTTTATATTTTAATAATAATAAATTAATTTAAATAATAGATATTAAATTGATATCCAATATGACAATTTTAAAAGTTCCTAGTATCGAACAATTAATTTTATTCAAGATTTAAATCAATGGCAAAAAATATATTTACATATAAATAGTACATTAACATAGTATAATACATCTAAGTATTTTAAAAAAAAATTCAACAAAAAATTGCATTATTGTGCACCATTTCGCGAAATTAAATGGCGCTGACTATTTTAATCTTCATGAAAAGGGGTAAACAGAACAATATTTCTAGTTGCTTTGTATGACTTAGACCTTGTTAACGGTTAACGATATGATAAGTGTCCTATGTAATTAAACGTCGACCTTATAATCATCATCGTCTGCAGCTGTCTATATGTTTATAATTAATAATGATCAGTAATAATTGATACTAATTATAATAGCCACTGAACATATGTATCAACATATTCATTACAATACGTTCAATTTCATTCAACACAAGAAAATCAAAATTGAATACCTAATAATAAAAGGTGAATAGGCCAATGTCAGCTATTTTCCAGCACCGCCATTTTCCAACCGAAGAATTCCACGCATAAATTCCAAGTTTATAAGTCCAACGTATGACGATCGTGCCGTTTATGGATGTTTAATGCGCAACCCGCATACTTGAACCGGGGAACCCCGAACTGGTCAGTTACGTCTCGACTGGCGTAGACCTCGCGCGTCTACGGCTCCTCTACGCATCGACTACGGCCGCTCTCGTAATCGGCAGCCGGCGCTGCGACCGTGATAAAATCTTGAAAAAAATCACACAACAACTAGACAATCTTGGCTAATTTTCGAGTCGAAAAAAAACGAAAATGAATCCGTTCGCGAGTGATTTGGAAGCGTGTGAAAGTTGCGCGCTCGAAAAGTACACGTGCAAAGTGAAAAAGAACTATTGAATTTTTATTTGAATATACGCAAATGTGATATAAGAGTATACTGAGATATTATATTTTTGTAAAATTAATTATATGTGTTATTGATCAATTTTACGTGGTTATTTAAACATGTTTACGATAAACATAGTGGTCGTGTTTCTGATGATACTGTCGCAAGGTGAGTTATTTATTAATATGTATTTTTTTTTATCGTGACCCATATATGCATTTCCATCACATAAATCACGGCTTATCGCCGAATCGTCGATATGTAAATAATATTCATAAACGGGCTAATCTACTTATGAAAATCGTATTTCGACATTTACTGTCAATAAAGATTTGTCGACGGTGAAATGGGAAAACGATTCTGGTGGTGTGCGAGCGGGACTGGGCCACTGTGCGAGGGGGATGAAGAAAATGGACTTCTGTTGTAATGTTTCTTAGCTCTTTACAACTTGATATGCTTAGGGTGTTCTACCCACGTCTGTCTATACCGCCAAGGAAAAGAACCATAATAGTTCAGGTAAAAAAAAAATAATGGAATTCCGCACTCGGGGCTCGGGGATGAAAGTTTTCGATTTTTTTTTCGAGATTCAATTCGCGTGATATTGCCATCTAATAATAGTTGGTATGAATTAGCTGTGGTTTTGGTATCTCGATCAATACATCAGCCGTTTGCTCAAGGCTAATGAAGCAACTCGGCAATTAGCGCTCGTGATTAACCGATCTGATTATTTTATATCACAAATATTATCTAGCAAAAAATATATTTATGTCAAAAATATCACAATACATTAAAACAACAAGCTTATTGAATCATAACAATCCATTTTTTGTGGATCATATGAGCGGAATTATTATTTTTCACAAAAAAAAAAAAATTTTATTTAATAATTGTTATTTTCATGTAAAATAAATCTCATCAGATCTGTTATATTATTATCATCATGCCAGTTACTTTTGGCAATTTTGAAAGCTCTTCTGGATCGCATTTTATGTTTTTTTGTATATCTCGTTCAGCAATTATGTGCTTCTCATCACTTCAATATTGATAAAAATTTCATCATTTCATGTATTTTTTTATCTTTAAAAATATGTGAATAAGTCGCAGAGGAGCATAACTGACGAATACAGAGGCTAAAGCATTATAGCTGTGTAATTTTAGGCAAAAATCTTTACATTATTGAGAAGATAAAAATCATCAAGCACAATAAAAATTTTATGACAACTAACAATAAAGTAACCTTACGAAATGGCTGTCAATGTCAGGATACGTCAGAGATGAGTCGAGGCTTATATTGAGGTCAAATTGATAAGTTAATGTATTTATAGTCAGACTAGAATACTTTATTCTTGATTGGTAAAAAAAGTACGCTGAAACATATGGAAAATGATCGACTAATTTCTGAAGAGAATTATATCGATAAAAAAATATTACAGAGTAATTAATGCATAAGATGTTTTTTATTTATAAATAACAGCTACAAGAATTTTTTATTTAGATTTTATTAATAATGTAATAAAAAACTAATAAAATATTCAATCAGAAAAAAAGTCGCCCAAACCAAATATTTAATACATTTTGCTGTTACTTAAATTATAAATACAGAATGTCCCAAAAAATACACACAACTTGATAATGGTGAGCCATTGATTCACAATGTTTAACAAGCAATTTATTTAGTGATTTGGCGCATTCATGCTCAATTAAGGTTTTTAATTATTCCAGTGTTTTTGGTTTTCTGACGTAGACTTTATCTTTAAGGTATCTCCACAAAAAAGTCCAAAAGTCCTGGCGTCAGGTTTAGTGAAGTATTCAGGGATATTCTATGGGATTTATTAGTACAAGCCATCTATTTAGAAGATTTTAATCAAGATATGCTCTTATATCACGATGATAGTGTGTTGGCCTGTTGAATATAATATTCGCCATATTCATTGAAGTCCTCCCGAATGTGTGGTAAAATAGATTCTTGCAGTAAATTAATGTAATTAGCACCAGTTATTGTACTATAAAGATAATGGTCCAATTAATCTTTTGTAACTTCTCTATTTTCAATGTCTTAAAATGACTAAGAAACCTAATTTCCTGGCGCCAATTTCACGACTTGATTATCTTACAGATTTTTCGAATGCTTGGCAATTACTATCCAGTACTCTTTCTTAGCTGGTGTAGCTTGTTGATGTTCTTGGTTTTTTGGAACGTTGTCTATGAACATCCTGAATAATTCCATTTGTTACAAACTATATTTTTATATTTCCTCTTGATTTACTTATTATTTCCAATTAATTATAACATGAAAAGATATGAAAATTATAAAACTATAGCCCGTTAAACCGCGTATACATTTGGGACAACCTGTACTTATGTATTTTTTTAATATGTATCATGTAATAGCGACGTAAGCTCTATTTTAAGCAGTAAAATATGACGCAATTTAAGATAAAAATAATATTTATCAGATTTTTTTCACATTTTATTACGATGGCACTTGACCCTATTAATTAAATCTGAGTAATTAAAAAATACATAAAAATTTTCGCATAAATTTGCATCATTTCAGATTATTATATTTACATACAAAACCACTTTAATAATAATTAATTTCGCCCCTTAGTACGCTCCAAAAACAATGGATCACGTTCGCATCGCATGGTACAGGGTGACTGAGAATTAACGTACGATTTAGAACAACACGCCGACTAATTAAAAGCAATTGTTTCAATTAACACAATGACATTGTGGCATTGAATTTGACGTTAATGCCTCGTATAATAATGGCTGATCTCATTGCATTAGATTAATTCGCGTTTATTTTCGTTTGCGAATTTAATTTGTTTTCTCATGAAAGGGGTGAACCGAGGAATTGCAAATATTTACACAAAATATTTTAATGTAAAAAATATTTTCGATAAAATTATATTAAACTCGATTCATGGCCGGGGCCGGAGCTCTTTTCTCAAAAGCGGAGAAATATAAAGAATATTTATTTAATGAAGGCTTTTCGCTGCGTCATCCCGATAAAGCGGGTTTATTTTATTTTTTTCTTATATTACATTCCGGCAATAAAAATTGTAGAGACAGTTTATTCAGGTTCACTTGAGGACAGACACCCAATTTGCGTCATAGATTATTAAAAACGCAGAATTTGTCCTTTTTTTGCGCGACATTGTTTTTCCGGATGAAGTCACCCCACCACTCGCCGCCTTCCACTTTCTCCCCGTTCAGGGGATCAGTTCTATGCGTCGCCGAGGAGAAAGTCTCAGGCATAGAAGAGCGAGGGTTTAAAAATGGAAAAAGGAATCAAATTCCCGAACACCCGGTGGCCCTTTCAAATGCAAATCTGGCCCCCCGAATGTCGTTGCTGAGTCATCGGGACAGATTTTGGCGCTGGTTTATCCTGATTTAAAAATCCCAGAAAGTGTCTTCATATATTTTTGGACGGTAATATACTCGCTCGAAATTAATCTTGTATTGGAAAAATAAATATTTGAATATACTTTCATGGAAAGAGATTTTAAGCTTTGGTACTAATACATTTTATCAAAATCCTACAAAAAATACGATCGAAACATAAGGAATATTTTTTTTTACGTTTAATGAAAAATTAATATAGTAACTGTCAATAAAATCATTTGACGTAAGAATTAGACAACGCCAACTAAATAAATATGGCTACTACTTTTATTTTAATAAATTATCGTTTAGAACTTTTCAACGACGTTGTAAGATTATTTGAGTTTTTTAATATCGTGTAAAAATATCTAAAATACCTAACGTGCTTGATATCCTTGAACATTTTGTGTTTAATAACCCATCCATCACGGCGGCTCGAAAACAACCGCGTCGTACGAAGGGGGTCTCTCAGAGACCACAAGCATTTCAAGTCAATATATTGATGAATTCTTCATTAATATCTTGTCATAATTTAAAAAAAATATTTTAAGAATAAAAGTAGTTATTCATGATATGCTTTTTAATTTAGTCAATATTTTTCTGCTAATCAATATGACGTATAAATGACAAAACCTCTCGGCGTTGTCTCGCCACAGACTGAGCACTCGCAGTAGGTGCCAATCGCACGCTTCACTCGCACTCGACATATCATACCGGATGCGAGAGAGATATTTTTTATTACAATTGCAGATAATAAAGGACAATAATTATTTTTAATATTTATTCTTTAGACTTCTTTAGACAAATATAAAAAGTTTGTGGCACGTAGGATTTATATTAAGAGTTATTCGAGAAAAATTGAAAGCATGTGGTTCCCCAATATACCCCATCAGAAGGGCTAGGTAAATCGGGTTTAACGCTAATTTATCACTTTATCGACCGCGGACGCTACGTTAGCGTAATTTATTTTTTTGCACAAACAACCGCGGACCCTAACGTGGCCTTCTAGGATATATACAACCTAGCTGGCCAAAAAATACCTGATCTTTTATTAAAGCTTCCAAAGGTTTTGGCATAACAAATGACATATGTTTTTGTAAAATGATACTTTAGTTGGCCAGCAACACTCAAAAGTCGATATAAGTCGCCAATAATTTCCTTGTTATTAATAATATAAAACTAAAATATAAAACTTTCGTTTTTTCCATACGTACTCAAATATATTTATAGTAGTTAATTTCGGTTATTAATATTATTTTTTTGGAATATTTAAATCTATCAAATAATGATTAATTAAGGATTCGATGTGGTAGAAATATAGAAATATTTACAATTATCATAAAATGCATTTTAACTTAGATGCATATTTGTTATAAACATTTTAAGCGCATTCCTAATACCTTAACGCAATTATGCTCGATTTTTATCTCAAAATTAAATGATAATTTTAATTAAACATAATGATATATTACACAAAATGTGAGATTTTATTTTTCTTCACATTTGTGTTGGTTTAACAGGAGTTTTTCAAAATGTTAGTAGACTAAATATAATAGGTTAAAAAATAGAAAACTAAAAAAAGACGTATATTAAAAATATAATAAACTTATATAGCTGATTGACATTTCTTGTTGAATGTAAATTATGATTTTAAAACCCCCTGGCTCTCTCCCATAATATAAAATTTGAAAAAAATACTGCATCAGACACCCTTCAAGCTTATTGGCTAGATGCAATGTTGATTTATATTCTACAATAGATATTGGGACGGTGATGAAAAACAAAATGTTCCAATATTGGAACATTGACCAAAAATTAGTTAAAGCTCCTTATTTTCATTATACAAAGATTGAACCTAAGCTGATGCATAGAAATTACGGGTTCGCGGATTATATCAGAGGTAATTTTTTTTGTGTGGCTTGAAATAAAAAAAAAGTTATTTTTATAATAACAATCTACAGTCTATCAGTCTATAGATTTTATGCCGTATTCATTTTAAAATTTCTTAAACATAAAAGTTATTTTATTTGTGTCTATATAATTTGTTTTAATTTTTAACAATATATAGATATATTTCTAATAGTTTTCTTCCGGCTGGAAGTTTCCGGTCCAGTAATGTATTTTTGGGGTATTAAGCACATATATAAAATAAACGATATTTTTTTCATTTAAAAAAATGTGGCCGATCGTTTTTCTCCATTTCCAGAGTATCCCAGTTTCCCAATGCCTTAATCCGCGTGGTCCAGGACTTATCCCTGAGCACTTCCATTCGGTACGTGGCACAATCCGAGGCGTAACACCGGTGTAGTTAACGGCGCGGGTAATCCGGGACTTGTTCCCTGTTCCCTTTCACTGTTGTAACTTCATTAAACATTTGTTCGGCTGGTACATCAAAGCGGCGCAAAAAAGGGCTACCCCCTTTTGACAAGTACGGCCCTGGCAAATTGAACGTTTCCTCTGTCGCCCTCCGCCCCCTGCTGGTCTTCGCCTTTCATTATTACATCAGCGCCCGGTGACCTTTTCAATATTGAAATTATCCTCCGCCGACAAAGAGATCAGATCAGAGGGTCTCGATTATTGGCCATATTTTCGATCGCTTTATAAGCGCAATTTGCTGACCTCTCGTTTACAATTATAAAGGGATCGGGAACCGCTCTGAAATTTGACTCAATTAATTTTAAAATACGGAAATTTACATTTAGATTCATGGAACAGACTCGATGTTATCGACACTGTCCCCGATGATTCAAGGTCGTCATGGAGATTTTGCTAAAATATGTATTTCTCAAAGGGCTTTATTGAAAAATAATTAGAAGCATACACAGACATCA
The DNA here is from genome assembly GCA_022495035.1 of Philopotamus ludificatus. NCBI lineage: Eukaryota > Metazoa > Arthropoda > Insecta > Trichoptera > Philopotamidae > Philopotamus > Philopotamus ludificatus. The sequence continues at coordinate 157,021 of JAGXCT010036440.1, read as the reverse complement.
AAAGATCATGATTTAAGTAGAAAACAAGCTGATAATGAGATCGTGTCATTGACGTATACTTATATACTCACTGAATAAAAAATATAAGCCATATACTTATCTTAAATATGATATATTATAGAGAAGAAAGAATGTTTTGCTTGTTTTTATGCTATATTATTGTCGTTAAATGGCGTAGACCATCAAATCAGATGATAACGAGGAGATAAAGGCACTATTATTTAGAGCTGAAACAATAACATAAAAACTAAAAATCCAAAAAGCCACGATACCATTTACACAAAAATTAATTACGGAAAATGTGATCTTTTTTACTAGATACAATGCCGTTATGATGACTCAGCCTCATAATTTATAGGACATCGCATTTCCCGACTTTTCCTATTTTCGAAGATTAAAAATGACATTTTGCCAATATTAGTATGATGTATCGCTATAGGAAATAAAGGCCATATTGAAAATTGGGTTCTTCGAATGCTTTAAAAGTTGGAAAAAGTACTCGAACATGTGTAATTTGAAGCGATTTTTGTCAAAATTAACAATTAAAATTAATATTTTGCTTAATTTTTAATCAAACCGTGTATTATATATGTAAAAATTATAATTATGTATTAATATTAATTAATAACTAAACTTGCTATATAAGAAGTTGATTAATTAAATTTAATTATCATAATATTAAAAAGGATATGTGAAAAAAAATGACATTATTTTTATTACTATTATTAATAATATTATGTCCGTTGTTATTTATGATCTTATTTTACACAACAGTCATATATTTAATACCCCTTTCGTAGAATTTTCCCGGTTTTTTTAAATACGACTTCAAGTGATTTTATGTCCGTATTTCGAAGCGAATTCCATTGACTACTAAACATGAATACTTTTTCCTACCAATGTTGGTCCAGGGTAAGTCATAGGTAACTTATTCTAAAACTAAGTTTTCATATCTTAACAGTAAAGATGAAAATATTTTTATTCGTTGTTCGTTGAAAAGTTTGCGCAACACCTAAATTCTTTATCTATTTTTTTCCATGCCGTTTAAAATTATCCTTCACCGTTGTTGATGGAAAAACGATAACTTTTGTTAATTTCTTAATTGTATTACGCATATCAGACTCATCCGAAAGGGGTCTATCACAGAGGCCCAAAACAACTTGACATTAAAAAAAATATGATTATTCTTAGAATAAAATTAATTATTTATAATATGCTTCATAATTTGGTCGATATTTTGGATTTTTTACTAATCAATATGACACGTCAACGGCACGCGATGTCTCGCCGCAGACTGAGTACAGCTGACTGACTTCTCACGGCACGTTTCACTAGTACGTTTCATTCGTACTTGGCACATCGTACCGGATGCGAGCGAGAAAAATCGCGTCCATGGCAACAGAAGCGAAAATTGCTGTTTTTTTCCAAATTGCGGACAATAAAGCGCAATGATTACTAATAATATTTATTTTTTAAACGTTTGTAGACAAATATAAAAAAGTTTATGACATGTAGGATTTATATAAAACGAATTATTCGAGAAAAATCATAAATTCGGGGAGTATATCCCAATAGACCTCATGGGCGCGAGGTCTCCTTGATTACTGTTTGTCGTTTTACTCAGTTTTGAAACCATTTATAGCACCATCGAAGATTCAAGATGCCTCTATTAAAAATAAACATGGCCTGGCTAGCTCTATCTGCATAATCATGCATAAAATACCATAAATTGACGAGATAGAATCTCTGTCCGTTGCATTTTTTATTAGGACAGATAACAGAGCTTCATTAAGATGCCAAATGCAACGTATTGTAATTTCTTTCTGTTTTATTCATTAATTCTAAATGTAATAAATTGATTATTCGTTATGATAAATTAAATTTTTATGCTGATTAAATAATATATTATTTTACTAATATTAATACAAATTCATTGCGTCTTTAGAAAATTGGGATGAAATTTAAATCGTTTGTATTAATCCTGAATTTCTGAACTAATCCGATATCAATCGTTCTTGCGATGGTTTGTAATAATTATAAATCAACTTTGGTTTGTTTAACTTTTTATTCATCGCTAATGTTCAATTGCCAATATCAATGTATGCAATTCACATCCCGGCTGCTAATAAGATATTATGATATTTGACGCCATTGTCAAAATCCAGATTTAATGTCGAAGCTTAACGCGGCTTACAAACAATTATTTTGCACATATTCCATTAGCTTAATAATTAACGGGCATTGTTTAAACAACCGATCGACCATCTGGTATCGGACGAAGTTGGCGAAGCAAAGTTGTTACGCTTCGTCAATTTACCGACGAACAAAGTTGCATCTGCAGAAGGTTGTTACTGCGACCAACAAAGCGGACCAACTAAAACTTGTTTAATCACATATGCATTGTATAATATTTTAACTAGTCGATTTTTCGTCATCCAAACTCATCGTACTGCTCATTTTGCTTGAATATTCCGAGATACGATCGATGTGTCACTCAAAAGAGGGGAACAAATATGTGCGAGAAGAAAAAAAAATAAGAAAAGATCACACAACAACGCGTGTCATCGCCGTTGACCGGAGTAAGCCAGTGGGGGGGGTGTGAGGAGGGATTCTATCTCGAGTAGGGATCGCCCGCAAATGTGGGATGACACAGGAGCGTTTACGGCAATGGGACAGATTACCCAGGGGTGTCCCGAATCCAAAAGATTTCTCTCCCAGGGGTGAATCAGCGCGTTTATCTGCTAAGCCGGACGCGCTCAGAGTTACGGCGCCTCCAGCGTCCGGGATCGACGCCCAAATAAATTAGCGTCGACTCAGCTACAAATACGCATTGACAGAATCCCCCTCTGTTTGTGTTTTTTCTCTAATAGCAGATCGAAGCGAGTTTTATAAACATTTTTATAAAATTTAATGGAAACAGTAACTCGATTTTCTATAAAAAAAAATATGTAACATCGATATGACCTTTTCTTAGCCAGCAATTCATTTGTCACCGGATCTGGCTCGTGCCGGAGACAGATAAAACAATCTGTGTGATGGATGAGGATCACTAGATCATTGTTGACCCAATTGGGGGGCATCTTTCCGTATAAAGTCACCACATTAATCCAGTCGCTCAACACGTTTTCTTGATTTTTTTCTATTCAGTTAGGATATGTGTGAACAGACGTGATAAAAAACATTTTCGAGCAACAACATCATTATGTCTGATTTATACCATTAGGAAATGAGGAGTGCTCTGTGTAATTAAGATGGATGACTAGGCCTGTGTACATTGGAGTCTAGCTCAAATTACTGTGCCTTGATGTGTGGTTCTAATGTGTTAAGCAGCTTATGAGAGTGATGGCCTAATGGTAATAATGCAAATAATTACATTATGAATTTAATCAATTACATTTGTTATTCATAACCATAATATACTAGTCCATATATATCACAATTTCATTAGACGTAGTAACAAAGCAAAAATACATGAAAACCAAGTATTTTATATATTATACGATTTAAAAATCAAATTTAAATCTTTTAGACACTTTGACATAAAAATATTTTTATATTAATTGTATTAATAAAAATGCATCAATGCATAATAAAAATATTCTACACTGAAAACTTATACAATAAAATCAATTCGGCATTAGAAATTGTTAATGGTTTTTTCCAGTCGCAAATAATCGAATGCACAGAAAAACCAAATAAAATGATTTTCTTTAGGAAGAATTCAGTAAAAAAATATTACTGCATTTATATTAAAAAAATATATAGTGTAAAATGTATTTAACGTTACTAACTTATCAAATAAGTATCAAAAGAAAAAAATGAGAGCTGCAAGTAATGCTATAAATAATTCCAAATTTAAAAATTCAATTAAACAAGTTCTTAACATTACCCTTATTTACGATTACGATGTAATATAATAATTGCGATTTCATATATATGGTAATATTAAAATCAGTGGCGACTCGTCTGTAAAATATTTAGGGATGCTGTGATTAAAACTTCAAGGAGTATATTTCAAAAGTGACTCTGTATGACCGCGCGGGACTGTCCCAAGTCGCAGTGCAAAGTAGCGCTTAGCGACCATAACCCTCCATACCGTTGCCTCCCTGCATTCATGCAATACACGACGCTGGTAGTGCTGATGAGCAGATAGCTGAACGATTAGATTTTTTGCTCTGCACCGCGCAGCGTAACACTAAATATAAATTTAATATATATTTTTATATTCATAATATATAATCAATAGACGCATATATATTAATACAAAAATATATATTTTTCCTAAATTTGCTTGGGAGTGCTGCAGCTTCCCAGTGTATATCGATAAGCCGCCCCTGCATGTACATGTATTTTAATGCCGCGAAAAAGGTTATTTATTATATTATTCAAAACAATAATAAAAATATAAATAAATAAAAAACTTTAAACCTATAGAATAATAGATTATGTTAATAAAGTTAAAACGTTCTTGAACAAATCATATATAAATGAAATTAATTAGTTAGGTAAAATCAATTCTATTAAAGTAAAAAACATTTTTAAATTAGCCTTGTCAATGGCGTCAAATGTCAAATTTTTTGGACCCTTTTTTTTGATTTTTCTCGAATAACTCTTTTAATATAAGTTCTACATGTCATAAACATTTTCTATTTGTCTAAAAAAGTCTATATATTATGAATAATACATATTATAATATTATCTAAAATAATTATCTGAAAGGAATTAATTTTATAAATAATCGTTGTCCTTTATGCAAAAAAATAAAAACTTCTGTTTGAGGTTTTGTTGTTTGCACGATGTTTTTTCTCGCTTGAATCCGGTACGATGTGGCGAGTGCGAATGATACCATGAGATTGACACGTGCGGCGAAAACTTGGCGGTCGAACTACCGACGGCGCGTCCTCAGTCTGCGGCGGGACATCGCCGAGTGAGCTTGTCATTTACGCGTCATGTTGATAAGTTAAAAAATCCAAAACATCAATCAAGAATAATATCTTTTTTCAAAAAAATTCTTCAAGAATTCATCAATATCTTGACTTGAAATGCTTGGGGTCTTTTTTACATTATAAATAGACCCCCTTTGGACGACACGGTTGTTTTCAATGTTCACAATCGGCTAACATAATTAAATATGCACGTTAGCTGTCACGTTAAACTGCAAACTTTTTGGTCTGGTTTTCTTTTACTCGATATTTTTTGCCTTTTTGCTTATAAAGAATTGTCCGCTATTTCTAAGATTCTTTCATTTATTATCTGACGATTCTGCTTGTCATTTTTTCCACCGAAATTAAGTTTATTTTCTACACTAGCAAAGTGAATGAATGGCGGGCACTTTTCTAAATATATTGATGGTTAAAACCACGTTATTCCACTGAGCATGCACAATAATCCAAAGGTATTGTTGGCCTACCAGTAGAAAGAAAAGACGAATTAATTAACCATATAGAAAGTTACTTCAGAAAGACGTTAGTTATTTTAGTAACCACTTTATTTGCGACACGTATTTAATTTATAAATATAAAAAACCCATATTTATTTTTAAAAAAATTTAAAAAAAAATGTGGAACTTTTATAAATAAAATATTAGTATGACTTATATGTTATCATAGTTCTATAGTTATGAAGTTATATGTTATCATCGTTCTATATGACGATGGCCATCGATTTAAAGCGACGCCTCTTAATAATTTACATTAATTATCTGACAAAAATGAGAATCTTATGCGAGAAAGACTAGCCCTGTGGCAGATCAACCACCTTATCTAACCCTTTCATAGCCACCGTGTAGTATTATGGTCCCTCAACTTAATTGCCTCAGTAAAAACCTGACGCACAAAGTGGCAAATCGCTCCATAAAAGTGTCATTACTCTTATTTTCCCTTTCGAAAGGTATACATACGCACACACACACACGTCTAGTTATGACTCGACCCTCAACTATAAATATTTTCACGACTGTTCACCGCGGATTTAAGGCGCCACCTTCCATTGTTGTACCAAAAATAAAATGAACTGTAAACTGTAGGAGAGATAAAAGCTTTTATGATTCGGAGACAGGATGGGACTTTTTTATTAGCTCGTATAATTGAGTATTTATTCTTTTTCTTGCGCCAAAAAAAGATATTTTATAAAAGCAGTAGTCGTAAAAATTTCATATTATTTATATCTCACGATTTGTTGTTCTTTTTATTGTCGACAGAATCCATATGCTTGAGGGTGGTGAACGTGGTGATACCCGGTTACAGGATCAGAGGAGAGGCGGCCCTGCTCGAGTGCCAATACAACTTGGAGGATGGACTCTATTCTGTCAAGTGGTACAAGGACAATGAAGAGTTTTATAGATATATGCCGAAATTTAAACCACCGCAACACAGCTACCGGATAGATGGCGTGAAAGTTGACGTGAGTATTCTATTTTATTCATTGATTTTGCGCATCGTTGGAAAATGTATATATTTCAGCTGAAAATAAAACAAACGTGGCGACTTGCCATCAAGCAAAATGATAAGGGAAAAATTGCAAAATGTGTCGAAACTTGTTTCATGCTTCTGGCGCAATCGCATGAAAGTTTTCCGAACGGAATTGGTCTAAATAAAAATGCTACCGGATTTTTCGACACACAACTGACTCTATTTTAGTTATAAAAATAGTTTTTAAATACATTGAAATCCCGTTTTTAGGTTTTTGATAGGACTGATAAAAAAAACGTAGTTAGAGAAAAAACATACTAGCATAAAACGGGATTGTGAACATTGATCGGAAAAACGTGAATTCGGGGCACATAAAAAAGGGGTTTCACTGTATTTAAAATTGTTAATAATATTTATTATTTACACTACAACTTTTTGTGATAAACATATACATATTTATTAAAATATAGTAAATTATCTAATTTTTTTGACCCAATGACACAAGAATAATATATTTTTTATATTCGCGTGGGTACTAATTTTTATTACATATATTTTTCTCGTATTTAAAGTACAAGAAAATACATTTTTTTAATGAAGTTCATTTATTTGTTTTGTAGCGCCGATTTTCGATACCGTATAACTGCCGAAAAACATTTTCCGAAACGCAAATGATAGAAAATAATTAGGCGCGAAGCTTTTTAACTCCGTCTAAAGTTTCTTCGAGAGATGTTTTCTCGTTTTCTTCATAGACGTTTCATCATTACTTTTGCCATCAGGTGTCAGATCTATTGTATTTTAAAAATATCCAACACAACGCTGTGAATATAGTTACTCTTTGTATGATATTAAATATCTAATTAAGCATTTATCTCTCTCTCTTTATTTAGTAATGTTTTCTATCAATTATTATTTCTTATTTTGAATAAATTCATGTTAAGTTAGACAATAATTAATTAATTGAGTTAGATACTGCTGTTCTATGGATATTTAATAGTTTTTGTTTACTTAAATTATAAAAATAAATAATATAACCGTTCTAATGCTCATGTGAATACGTTTCAATTAAAAGTTATATTATGTTATATGAATAAATACAAACACTCATTTACAAATGAAGCCTTTAAGAACCAAATAAAAATAATATTGATTCAGAAAGAGGATCCAAGGTTTTGTTTAGGATAATTTAAGTTATTTGTTATATATTTTCAATAATTTATGTTTTTAAATTTGTCAATTAATATATTCTTCTACAAAAAATGAACCAAAATGATAAATATTTTCATTCCAATCTTTATATATAAGGTAAACCAGAGTACCCGTCATAGCTTGGAGGTAATTACAATCAAATTACGATTGTTTAAGTTAATTTGCCAATAAGCGCAGATAGTATTCAGATTGGTGACCATTCTGAATAATTCTGAGTAACGCTGGTCAACAGAGGGGTGGGGTGAAGGCTGACGACCTTCATTTCACAAAAAAACAATTTTCAAAAATATAAGCTGGGAAGCGGGCAGCAGTGCTCTTTAGTATAAAAATAAACACTGCGGTGCAGAAGGCAACGGGAAACCACTGCACTATATATTCCCATGAAAACCATGTCCATGGTCCTCCATAAGAGGATTCATGCACATTGTCACGATCCTCAGAAATGAGGGAAAGTGGAATAATATCTTTATAAAAACAAAATATAATAATATGTAATCGCTTCACGACTCAATAAAAAAAAATCCAGAAAGTAAAGACATTTTTATTAATATGATTTTTTTTATAACAAGTATTATAATTTTATAATTTACATTGTACTCTATTATCTTTCTCCTGGGTTCAGGCTATTTTTCGATTCCTCTAGTAATTTTTTTACGTTTTTTATCTAAAAAGTGGATACTCTAATGATTTAAAAAGATAATAATCTGATGGCACAATATCTGGTAATATGGTGGATGCTGTAGAATTTCTTAATTCAACTCCCTGTGTTTTCCCGATTGCTTTTTTAACAGTTTTGCCTTTGATCGTTCTAACGACAAATATCTTCAGCTATGACTGTTTGTCCAAGTTTTAATAATTCATAATAAATTACGTCAAAAATATCGCACCAAACACAAAAAATATCCTTTTCAAGGTTAATGATGGTCACGGGTTGAAACTCATACTTGATTTTTCAGCTAAGGTTTTGTACAGCACCCATTTTTCATCAGTAGTAAAACTCCTTCTCAGAAACGGATCAATCTCTTGCCTAGACAAGATCGACGAACAGATCTGTACCCAAATTCCTTGTCAATTTTTTAAACGATCCTTTAAAATGGCCTTGTACTATTGACGAAAGCTTGTGACAATTCTTTTATGGTTTTGCGAGGGCCAGATTCCTCCAATGAATTTAAAGCGGCATCATCCAGTTTTAGATGCCTTCTGTCGTTTATTTTTTAACCATCTATTAATATATCATCTCCCTAAATTTCGCAGATGGTTTCAGTAGGTTTATAGCTTCAATTCATTATCGAATAAAAATAGCATAACAAATCCTAGATAGGTATCTTCAATCTATAGCCTTGACATTTTTACTAAGGATAAAAAATAAAAATATATAGAAACTGTAGACTACAAATAGAGCTTTACAATGAAACAAAATCTTATCTGTTTTCGCGACGGCAGTCGGTAAAAAACTAATATAAAACCTCCACAAAAATGGTTATTACTTCTCGGTTTACCTTATTTATAAATATATTAAAGTGAAACTTAAATACAATTTTCCAAAGTTATAAATAAAATTTTATTTTTCTATTGACTTAGCACCCACATAAGCATTATATGGAAAGAAATAACTTTGAAAACACTTTGCCTGCCGTCGGAGCAAACCGCAAAATTGCAAAAGTCTGCAATTTTACAGTCAATGTAATTTAAAAATTTTGCATAAGAAGGATTTTATTCCGCGAGCCGGTTTTCGAAGCGCAGGGGAGCTCAATTTTTTTTACTCGAGCACTCGGGCATAAACAGTTTGTTCGCGAAACACAGTTTCGAAGCCGTATTGCTGTTGGCAGAGAGTTTCACTGCTCTGCCTGCGCATCGCATAGAGAGCTTAGCGCAATAATGAAACGAAATACGTTTCATTCACAAGGGGAACAGGGAACGGGGGATGCTGCACAGCCCTGGAAAGTATGACAGCTCTTTGTGATATCAAAATATACAGAGAGACAAGTTGCTTAAGCCTCGCTCTTATCAATTTATTCTTGCTCTCTAGAATTTTTGATAGGGATAGACAGTATTGCAGAAAGTTTACTTTAATACTTAACTATTGATGCATCCGAACAATCTCTGGCGGAAAAGTTTCAGCTGCGCTCTGTTCCCTCTCTCCATTCAGTCTTCTTCATATTTACTTTTAAACTATTTAATTGTTATAATGCTTCTGCAAAATATTATATTAAAATTTCGCAATTTTACAGAATCAACTCTCTGACGATAAGCGAGTTACTCTGAAAGGAGTGACTTTGAAATCGTCCGGTCTCTATAGATGCGAAGTGTCAGCCGAAGGTCCTAGCTTTTCTTCGGCTAGTGGAGAGGGAAGGATGGAAGTCGTTTGTAAGTATTAATCCGCATCTTGTTTAAAACTTGCGTACGACTGTCCTTGAAATAATTGTTATTTGCAGATCTACCACGCGATGGACCACATATCAACGGCCAAGGTCAAGGATATCAAGTAGGGGACGTATTAAATTTAAACTGCACATCGGGAAGATCGTATCCGGCGTCAATTCTGCATTGGTACGTCAACGATGAAAAGGTAAGTGCATAAAAATACAATTTTATCAATCATAAATCGCATAAAATGAAGCATTTTTTCGTGTTTGAAGATTGCAAATCCTAGAGAATTGATTGAATATGGTCCCGTGATGCATAAGCACGGATTATTGACAGCGAGCTTAGGTCTTAAGCTATCATTGCTTCCGGGACATTTTCTCGGAGGAGCTTTAAAAGCAAGATGCGTCGCTGAAGTCTCCCCAGTATACTGGACAGGTGATCAAGAATCGCTTCTTGAAAGAGTCGCACCTCTCATAGACAATAGAGAAGCATTGCTCTTAGGTATAAACCAAATAATAACAGCATATAATACATCAATATACATATATTAATTTTATATTATTATTATTTCAGTAAAAAGCGGTAGTAGTTCATATATTAATGATTGCAAAATTCAATTATTATCCATATCGATCGTATTTACTATAAATTATGTTCGCACACTGACGCCATCGATGAAAACATGATCCGGATACATTTAAAAAAATTGTAGATATTAGAATTTATATCAATTGAATGTTGTAATCTTATGAATATTTTTTACAATGTAAATACATAAAGAAAAATTATTCAAAATTTGTTATATTTTTATTTGAATAATAATTTTATCATGAAATAAATATATATCAAATAGAATTTAACATATCATATGATTTTAAAGAATATATCATGTAAATAATACTGTATATACTGTTTCATTATAATTTAGTATATATTTTGTGTTGTAAATGTAAATTTATTATCAAAATAATAAAAAAAAAACATATCACAATTATTCTGATTTATTTATTTGACATCGCGGGTGTATGGGGTGCTTGATTACTCTGTACGGTGTACCCCACTTCATATAAGATATTGCGGAACACTTTCTGACGTCTCTATATCAAATTGATTGATACCGTCGGTAATTAGTGTCATCACTCTTCGCCAGGTATCCGATCATAACCTAATTTATTAGCGTTGGGTAATTTCTCACGTCAAAATTCAGCCAGGTACTCTGAATACTAAAATTTTCAAATACAGAACGTGCCACGGTTTGTACGATATAAATAAAAAATCGATCGTGCAGGACTGAAATTTTATAAAATAAATCGTAAATAAACTAGAAATGATTTATTATTTAAATAATTTGAATTTAAATATCGTAAAAAATTTAAATGTCTTATAGATTTTTTTTGCAAATCTTCGGTTAATTATCAGAGATTTGTAAAAGGACTCAATTGTTTACGGTTTATAATAAGGCTTTATTTATCGCATCCGTCACCGCGGCTCGAAAACAACCGCGTCACCCGATAGGGGTCTCTAAGGGACCCCAAGATTATTAATGAATTCTTCATCAATATCTTGACATTTAAAAAAAATTATATTCTAAGAATAAAACTAGTTATTCATGCTTTATAATTTGGCCAATATTTTGAATTTTGTAATTTTGACAGCATATCGTACCGAATGTGAGCGAGAAAAAACATCGCGCGCGTTGCTACAGAATCGAATATTGTTGTTTTTAATTTATTTTCACAATCGCAGACAATAAAGGTCAATGATTATTTATAATATTTATTCTTTAGACTTTTTTTAGGCAAATACAAAAAGTTTGATAAAAAAAACCTAATATTATCTAGGTATATTTTTGATATTCGTCGACATATTACCATTTTTATTCATTTTATCATCCAACCTGGTCGTTTGAAAACGAAATGCAGTCGAAATTCCAAAAATACAGTCAACCCTTCTATAACGCCAAAATATAGACCACGCCATAGAAATCTGCCTTATAAAAAATATGGCAACCATACAAAATTTTTGGTTTGTTCACGAAAGAGTATTTTATTTTGTTTGCGAGCGAAGAGGATTGATTTTCCTTTATTTAGATTATTATTATTATTTATTTTCGATTATATAAATAAATAATTGTATATGAAACCTCATCCTACAGCGCTGAATAAGACACCACGCTTTAGAAATCAGCCCTATAGAAGATACAACATTTTAGGATAGGTTTTTTTTTATTGAATTGAACAACACTTTGTCCTATTTTTGGTTTGTTAACGCGAGGGTTTCATTTTTTCCTTTATTTCGCGCGGCAATGTATTACATGTTAATAAAATATATGATTTGACCCTGAATTTAGTGTTTTATAGAAAACGGCGATCTAGAAAGAAGCACTTTAAAAGGGACTGCCGCACACGTCGCTCTATTGTAGATCAAAAAGTTGTTGTTATTAAATAATGACAAAAAATATATTGTTTTAAATATTTTTCTGAAATGCTAAACATAATATTTGTTGTTTCAGAAATTCGTTTGTGTAAAATATAATATAGATTAAAATATTCGTTAAATATTATGAAAAACCTTCAAACGCACACGATAAAATATTTCTATAATATTTTAAATGATGCTCTTCATTTTTAATAAATGATCGTTATTTTAAGCGTATTTATTTATTATATTTAAATATTTTAATGAAATATTAGAGGCGAATATCATAAATATTAATAGCTCTAAATTTATCGCTAAACATAAGACAAAACTAGTAAGCACGATTTATTTAGCAAATTTCTTAATTTTGTGTCATAAACTCTTAATAAAAGCTACGAAATTATTATTAATTAAATTGTTAACTTCAAGATGTACGTGTTTATGCATTTTTTACAGATAATACGGGCACGATTCATCCTTTTTGTAAAACATATTGAAGAGGCGTCCTATTCAAGCATACTTGGCCGACAATTCCTTATTCCAGACATTTACAGAATAAAAAAATGCCCCGCCCCTTCCCCTTGTGTCCTTAACTACACGGTAACAATCCGGGACCGACGCGGTGGGGTGAGCCAGAGACTTTTCAGAAGCCTCTCATTTTTCGCTAAATTTCATTCGCATTACGACTTTTTACGCCTGTTGGCCACACAGAAAGAAAGAACAAGGAATAAACAGTTTCCATCCACTCAGCAGATTTACACGACAGAGATGGCCAGAGGCGGAGGACCGGGATCGGGGCACGGGGGGGCTATGTTGTTCGGATGACGTCACCGAGAAATAGAAATTTGGCCTAAGCAGCAAATCCAATCGGCCTGCTCGTGCCGGATATGGCTCAATGTGACGCAACGCGATGTCTCGTGATGCGGTATTTATTTTTATGACGGCGTTTATACGTTTCCAATTTGTCAATGTTTCAAGGTTTAGCCAGGTGGATGGCACCGGGGTTTTCTCGATATGATTGAAAGCGAATCATCCGAAAATTCGGAATGGTTTTTCCGCTGCATCACATACTTTATATTGATATGCGGGTGATGGCCAATTTTCATTGTTTTATTATGGCGTCAAGTATTTAGGCATAGGCAAATAATATCAATTTAAAAATCACAATTTAAAACATGTTTTGTGAAAGCCGTGAAAATGAAGATAAACTAGTAGGTTTATATCCAGATTATTTTGAATTCTGTTTGATAAAATGGGTAGTAATCATAAAGCTCTATTATAAGTTACAGTGCTACTTAAACTTTTTCGGTGTGCGGACCAGTAAATATTTTTCAATGTTAATTTAGCCGCAGACCGGCTAAGTAGCTTGTAATATGATTTAGTAAATTAAAAATTAATGCAATATGTAATTACTTATTAAAGTGGTGATCTAGAAATTTAAAAGTAACTGCGGGCCACAATTAAATACTTTTACTAGATAAACATTATTTATTATCATGAAAAAAGTAAAACATAAAAAATACATATTTTCTTGAAACTTGAATTAATATAACCTAGCCGTACCGATGGCGGGTCTATTGAGCGTCCTTAGTTTGTTATTTTTTTCGAATAATTCTTTTAATATAAATCCTACATTTCACAAACTTTTAGTATTTGTCTAAAAAAATCTAAGGAATAAATATTATAAATAATCATTTGCCTTTATTGTCCGCAATTCCAAAAAAATAATCCCAATATTCGTCTTTGCTGATTTTTTTAATCGCTCGCTCTGGTACGATGTGCCAAGAGCGAGTGAAACGGCGGCGTTTAAACATTTTATTAATTTATTAAAAGTTAACCTAAAAGATGTTTGACCGAAAAATTAAGCTAAATAGTTTATTTATCAAAAAGCGAAAAAAAAATCCTTGGCTCAAAGCTGATAATCTTGGTTAGAAGAAAGAGTTGCGAAGAGAAAACATTTTGATGTTTGACCGAAAGCTGTAAAAGTGAAAGCACGCATTAAACATATTTAGTCGGTTATTTAAAAGCTCACATTTTCGTTCAAATTCAAAAAGCAGCGCTGTACGAATATTTAAAAATTTAAAAAAATTAAGAAACGGAATTTTTATATTCTTGATTAAATTCGTCAGATTTACCAGCAGCCTGCAGGCCAGCATTAAATCAACGATTTGTGCATCCCTGATTTAAATTAGTAACTTCTACATTTGTATTGCTTATTCTCTTTCTTCTTTTTATTGTTTAACCCTGACGTTATAAACATTTTTTTTTTTTGGAAAAATTAAGGGTCCCTGACCGTATTTTAATAATATTTAATTAGGAGATCTCTTATACCCGTCATAGCTTAGAGGTAATTACAATCAAATTATGATAGTTAAAGTTAATTGCCAATAAGCGCAGATAGTATTCAGATGGGTGACCATTATTCAGATGGGTGACCATTTTGAAGATACTTCTGAGTAACCCAGCTAGTCCAACAGAAGTGGGATGAAGGCTGACGTGACTTTCATTTCACAAAAAAATAATTGTCAAAAATATAAGCTGTGAAGCGGGCAGCAGCGCTCTTCAGTATAAAAATAAACACTGCGGTGCAGAAGGCAACGGGAAACCACTGCACTGTATATTCCCATAAAAACCATGTCCATGGGCCTCTATAAGGGAAATCATGCACATGGTCACGATCCTCAGAAATTAGGAAAGTGGATTAATATCTTATATAAAAATATAATAATATGTAATCGCTTCACGACCAAAAAAAAGGAGATCTCTATGTAGTTATATTTTCTTATTTAATGTTTTGTAAATGTTTCTGAAACTTGATTTATTTGACATCGTTATTTTCCAATTAACAAAGTGAAATCTTTCATTTTTGATATAAAAAGTTTTTTTTAATTAAACGGTCTATGTATTAGATACTTAATTTTTTTCGCTGTCAAAAATTTTTTTTCCCTAAAAACAAGACCTTTATGATGTCTCAGTTTACGTATTTGCTGGAAATAGAGCCCTATCACGTTTTTCATCACAGATGAAAAAAGACGTTTTGACATCGAAAAAATAAAATCATTTTTATATTATTATTATTATAAGAAAACTTGATAACTCTAACTGCAATATATCAATGTTTCTCAATAAACCAAGTTAATTCAGGACACTCGTTAAAGTCAAGTGGTCGGTAACCGTTGGTAACGATCACAAAGTGAATTATTTCGTTTAGTGCACCGCGCACACGTTTCGCAAGAGCTTTCGTCGAATTAAGGCGGAATGGCGAATGGAAATAAAAAAGGTAAAAAAAATGAAAGAATCGAAAGAAAGTTTTCTAGCGGAGCGAACACGAGCTACCGGTGTCTTATTGGCTTAGACCGTCGCTGTTTAATATTTACGGGTTAAAGCGAGCGCTTTAAAAAACTTTGCCCCGGGCCCCAGATTTATGGGGCCGACTATCTGCTGCTGCAAACTTGGGACACACTCGGCCGGGCAGGACCGAACGGCGGGGATGTATTCAGGTGAAATGTGAAGTGACCCTCGTCAGCCACCGGGGGATATCCCCGTCTGTCCTTAGAATATGCTAAGATACCGAACTAGATGGATGACCGCAGACAACATTGGCTCGCCACGCCTCCGACCGAGGCTGGCACTGCGGCTCTTTGTTTTGCATTATATAGCAATTTTTGTTTGACCCCTGAGTTCGTGGTAGTTGTTATTGCTCTATCTTAAACAGATGCTGGCTCTAGTAATAGGAATAATAAAATAACAACACTATTATAATAATAATCGTATATAATATAAAACTTTTTTAATTAGGCATTAAATATTAATAACAGAATGCTCATTACATTGTTACAAAGTTTAATTAGGATAGTTTTATTATAAATATAATTTATATATGCAACCTAATGTAGTATTGTGATATTTTAAATATCTGAAATAAGATTTAAGTAAGCACAAAAATTAATTATATTAGAAAGACCCAAATGTAATGTCGTATTTTTTAATGAAACTAAAATTCATATTTATAATCATTTATTAAACTTAGTTATACGAAGTAATTACCAATATTTTCTATGACCTTTTGCCATCTATTAGGTAAATCTAAAATGTATTTTGTATACAACTCTGTAGGTTTAGAATCGAAATAGTCAAAAAGGGTCGATTCAATTTCATCTTTTGAATTGAAAAAAAAAATGTAAATAATGCTCCAATGAGCGAAAAATCGGATAATCGGATGGAGCCAGGCTTGGAGAATAAGCTGGATGCAATAAATCTGTCAAACCTAAAGTTGCAACTCTTCTTTCTCCTTCAGTAACTCACAGATACCGGGCCTCATGTGTTTGTTTCTCTCAATCAACGCATGGGGGACTCAAATGCCTTCATTTTGAATCTTTTCCAATTTTATCAGGTATCTTTGAGTTGACGACCATGAAGTACCGGCTTGGCTCGATAATTCTTCGATACTAAGAGTAGATTTTTTTCAACCTCTTCTTTCAGGGCTGCTTCATCCACTTCACGGAAACATCCACTTTAGGCTCATTTTTTAAATCAATATTGCCTGATTTAAATTGTTTGAACCCTCTTTGACATTTCATGATGTTTAATGCTTCTCCATAAACATCGCAAATATTTTTTGTTGCCTCCGTTTTTTTTTGGCGTGAAACTAAAACAGGATACAGCTACTCAAATATTCTTCCGAAGGAAACGTCTCGGTCAATATTAAAGAGACGGGTAAAAAAAAAAATCTACGAAAAACGAAGAATGGAGACTTCTCACGATACACAACATATTCAAACACGCCTTTCTCAGTCAGAGGACTGGAGAAAACTAATCTGAAACTATGCTTTCCGAAAATGCGACATTACATTTGGCTCCAAAATAAATCATTTTATTATTATTTATAGATAAAACTTAATTAATATATTTTAATTATATTTAACTTTAAATGTAACAGCAAACTTTTTTATATTAAAATGTAAATGCTTTATTTATGTCTTAAATTAGGATTTTATTACCAAAATATATTTTATATTTAATTATTTATATCCATTATGCATTTTCTCAATATATTCCCCGATTTGCCATTCAATTTATTATTCAGTTTTTAATTAGACAATTTTTAAATTTGTCACAATATTTTTTGAAGCATGTCAACGATATTTTGTCATCATCCAATGCATCATTACCCATATTAAAATAACTAATTAGTCTGAAAAAGTGATATTTGAACCGACATAACATAAAGCGGGTACGTGATTGCAAAAAAGCGAATTCGGCGAATCGCAACTAACGGTGGTGAGATCGATCGTGCATTTTCCAGTTTTCCATTTTGACGCATTTAATAATAATGTTATTGAGGCTGCGGTGACGTTAAACTGAGCGTAAAAAATATATTTTTATTTAAAAAAGTGTTATATTAATATATAGGATAAGATTTACTTAAAAAAATATAAATGATTAAATTCGTAATAGGTCATCAATTATATTTCATGCAGAATAAACAGGCTTTTCCTTTTTTCATTCATTGTGAAATAAAACGCTTATTTGCACACTCCGTTCCATCTCTTTCGCTCCCGCTGTCTCTATCTGTATCTTCGGTTGACTTTTGTTACGGAAGAACAATATTTAAAGTAAAATTTTTATTCGTCCACCCGATGAAAAATTGTTGATATTTGGCTACAAACGGTTGTTACGAAAATTATTACTCGGACAATAAAAACGGGACGATGGAAAAACTTCTCCGCGTTATTTTTCATGAAATATTTCCCGCAACGGCATGATGTACGTAATAAGATCTCGCGGAAATAAACTTGCGCGGGAAAACTGTAAAAAAAAATAAAAAATAATATACATATATAAAGAAGCAGAGAGTAGCGACTGTAAAGTTTGCATTTTTGCACGTAAATTAGCGGTATAATTGGAAAGTATAATTTATCATGCACATTTAAGCATTCTCAATGTATATAAATTATTATTTAATCGAGTTATTTTACATAAATGATATAAATCATGGTATCATACAACATGTTATTTTTAAATATTATTACTAGACAAAGACGAATTCGGATCAGCACGAAATCAAAATCAAAATTACCATCAGAGCCCCTAAAATTGCCCTAATAAATCACACGTATTAAAATGTTTCACAAGCACTATAACGTATATACAACCTCCCATAAAAGTCAATGCGTAATAATATTAATATACATATAATATAATGCGGTGCAGTTATGTGATTTTCATTGTGGCTAAGTGCTGATAAACATGCGATTTACCCCCACCCCTCGTCTACCTCGCCCCACCTCACCGTTCCCAGTGGCAATAAACATTTTATACCCCCGAGGTCCCCCAGATTGGTCCCGAGAATTTGAGACCGCGGGCTATGACCCAGTTTCCGTCTCGGAACTGTGTCCGATACTGTTTTATCAATTTTATTTTTGTTCTTACGTAATGGCATCGCAATCGATTCAACAAGCGGAAATGTCATATGTCCAAACCTGGGACATGCGGATCCAGCTTTATTAGTGTTGTGGAAGGAAAGCAATATGAGGGATTCTTCTGCATCCGTGAACTTTGTATTATTGCGTGTTTGGTATGTGGCATCTAAGAAAACCACCATAATAATACATTTTTTTATTTACTAAAAAATACTTTGAAAGAGTTTTTAATAGACTTAAAGATCGGTCATAGGCATGATTTTCTCTGTAGAGGCGACCAAAGCTTTTATTATTTATTTAGTATTTTAATTTTATTTTTCTGACTGATCGTCGTAAACTTTGTTTAGCTTCAGTTTCCTCTAAATTTTTGTCTAACATGTTGAGTAGCCAAATTGAGGCCCTAATGTTGCGAGGCCCAGAGCATCTGCCCCCCAATCCCCCCATCCGATAGGCGTTGTTAATTAATAAGATAATTCATAATATGTGATATAAATTAAATATGTAGCGAAATCCCGTTTTTACATTTTAGAAGGGACTGATTGAAAAATGTATATACAGAAATATGTTATCACGGCGGCTCTAAATCAACAATGTCATCCGAAGGGGGTCATTGTAAAGATATGAAGTTTTCATAAATATCCTGTCATTTTTTTAAATAAATTATTCTAAGACTAAAAATAGTTATTCATGATATGCTCAAAATTTCGATATTTTAGATTTTTATACTAATCAATATGACGTAATATAATCGTAAATGACACGTACACCCGGCGATGTCGCGCCACAGACTAAGCTTGCGCTACCGACTGAGTTCTCGCAGCACTAGTCACTAGTATACGTTTCACATGCAACAGTATATTGTTGTTTTTATTTTTTTTCGCAATTGCAGACGATTAAGATCAACGATTATTTATAAAAGTATTCTTTAGAGCAGAGGTTCCCAATCTTTTTCGGTTTACGGCTCCCTTAAAACATCACATTTTTCCACGGCTGCCTTAATACATCAGATTTTTTTTTAAAATTGTTGACCTTAAGAAAAGCGAGCGCAAAAAGATGGCGGAAAAATTTCGAGAATTGGGAATTCCAAAAAAATTCTTAATGGAATATTTCGCGGCGCCCTCATGACGACACCGCGGCTCCCTGGGGAGCCGCGGCTCATACTTTGGGGATCCCTGCTTTAGAGTATTTTAGACAAATTAGAGTTATTCGACAAAAACTTGGGGTCCCTAATAGACCCCATAATTTTTTTGACACAGTTAAATAAATAATAACAATACAAAAAATCACCATTAAATGTAATAAATACTAGTTATATTTTTTGTTATAAGATATTTTAATACAAAATATTTGGAGCATTTTCTCAACATTGATTAAATATCTTTAATTGGATGTGTTCATTTTTACGTTATTTTTTAATATATTTGGTTAAAACAATTGTTTTAATTGGTTCAATGCTTAATTATTTATTTAATCAATGGAAATGTTTTATCGCGTGGATAAAATTATTCTCATATATCTGAAAATACGTTCAGATGTATGACAAATATTTAATATGGCATTTTTTTTCCTGATTTAAATATCTTATTCTTTTGCTTCTGTGCAAATAAAATAAAATGGTAAGCATTTTAAGCTGTTTCAGCTCTTTCTCAAATATTTTTAAACAAAAAATATTTCATAGGGATAAAGAAATTATATTAATAGATATAAACTATTTTTCTTAGATTGAATGATTTATCATAATGCTAGTTTTAATTAATTTGTTGCCTTACGAGACCTTTTTATTTCAAGTTTTCACTTGTTTTACATTTTTAAAATGAGAACAGTAACCACAGAAAAGAATACCACTTAAAGAGCTAAAGTTTTTTCATTCAGATACATTTCAAGTTTCAAGTTATATTTTAAATTTATTGACCAATTATAATCATTTACCCGATTGTATTTAGTGTGTAATATAATTTAATTTTAATCAACACCAATTAATATACGAAACTATTGTCAAATCGGATTGAGTATATTGCAATTAAAATATATAATGCATTTAATAAAATTCACTTGATTGTTTTAATTGTATATAAAAGTTATTTTATTAAAAATACGTATATAATCATGAACAATAATTCAGCAGACAGCCATCGAAAGCAGTTTGCGCTGTCAAATACAATATAATATTGCAAAATATGAGCAAATTAAATTTATTTAAAATATAAAGGACCAATTTTCTATCTAAAATATTTTTTTTATGAATGCAGTATTGTCTGAATTCAATAGAAGAATTTATAAAACAAAATATAGCGTAGTAATAGCTGGATGGAAAATTAAAGAATAACATACGGCGCCTATTAACGATACGTGGCCAGAAAAAAATGCACTGTTCCAGTGTTAGATGTAATAACAGGGCGGTTTAATTAAATAATAACACAAGATGATACAGACATGTGATGCTTGCCCTGTATAATAATTATATAGAACATACTGGCCTAAAACACTGGATACAATTAACGTTTGTGAGTATATGTAGTGAAACGATGACTGTGGGCGAGTGCTTTTGTAAAATTATCACATTCACTTTGAAATAGGCTCCGTACGCGCCATAAAAATCGCAAATAATCAAGCGACGAGTTTAAAAAGGTTATGTAGGCCTTTCGGCGAACTCGTGCCGCAAAGTTGGGTTAATATATAATCTGGAGCACGTGAGCCTGAACGCTTTAAAGTTTAAGGATTGCGAAACATAACATCACGTGCTAACTATTAAACGCTTCGTTTGTCATGCACGGCCTGCATAGGACTGGCAACACTGGATTACATGCAGAATTAAGGGCGGGGTTGGAGAAAAGCCTAAAATTTGCGGGCTCTTAAAAAAACATAGAATTTTTAATAAATGTTTTTAATACAATAGTGTGTCAGAAGTAAATAGACCGCACAAAAAATGGTTCTTTACTTCCAGTCAGGATCTGGCGACTTCAACTCTGAAAATGCGGGACTATGAACAATTATTTTAGGTAGCCAGGATCCTTGTTCAGTTAAAATTAATAATCAGTTGCAATTCCGGAAGATCTAGAATTATTAGGCATTTCAAGTGCAGTATAAGCTAATGCTATATCTCAGTCAAATTCAAAGATCTTATTATCGGCTGTAAATAAGATGATTGTCTAGTTCATAAGAATTGTAAAAAGGTATGTATTTCAAAGATCAGGTCAAACTGGACCCACAGAAAAAAAGATTGGTGGTACAAACAATGGTTGGTGACATAAAAAAACCTATGTGCGACCGCAAATGATAAATCTCTAGCAAAAAACAATGCAAAGACATTTTCATAATATTAGGCTTCACAGAAGAGGCAATAAAAACACTATTGCTTAAGTTCCAGAAACATCTCCGATATCACTGGATCCTACCGTTAAAAACTTTAACTGAAGACTTTTAAAAACACTACAGTATTTACTAAATATATTTCTCATTTACATAAAGCAAAACTTTTTAGTAAATCCAATTAACGGTTAATAAAAAGCGGTTTTCCATGTGATTCGAGTTTTTTCCAAAGCGTTTCTGCTATTTATTTTTATTTTGATTTTCACGTTAACTGCTGTCGTATATACGATTTCATTTAATTAAAATGATACAGAATATTTGTGTTAGAAATCTTAATTTATATGAATATTTATAGAAATAATTGTAAATATTTAAAATAAAAAAATAGATTGAATGATTTAAAAAGTCATTTCAATAAAAATAATCAATAAACATAAATAATCATGTGTTTTCTACCCGAATTCTCCATTCAAAGTTTAGCTCACTACATCTTATAACATTTTTTTTAATTAAATCAAATAAGATCATAAATATAATTAAATATAATCAAATTTGATTTATTTTATCAAAATAATCGTCACCTGATTATTTAATTTTCTTCTTAAATTTAATAGTTGAATAGTCTCAATAATTTCATAAATATCGCTAACACTTCTTTGTCTTATCGCTAAAATACTTTTTCTCTCTCCTAAAGTTATAAACTTTTCTTAAATATATTGTCATATTTTAATTCACACTAACCACCAAATTGAAAAATAAAAAAAATCCGAATGCACAAAAATTCATAGTTTTATGTAGACTATTTGAAAAAAAATTATCTGTGGTTACAATTAGGAAAAACGGAGATAAACCTGGTTTGAATATATCTATTAGCATTTTCTTAATTTTCCGAACATTATTATAATCGAGATCCTTTAGTGCTCACTTTAGATTCCACTAATATTTTTTTAAGTAAAAAATATTTGTATCTACATTTAGTCATTTTTAAAAATATCGATAATACATTTATTTAAAAAAAATTCTGGTTAATATAACAAGAATCTTGATTATCTAAAAATTATTGCTCTAGAAATTTACTATTTAAAGTTTATTTAAATTATTTAAAATAAAACCTTTAATTTTAGCCTTGCCATTCATTAAAAAATAAAAAAGTACATACAAATATTTTTTAAATCTAAATAGAAAGAAAATATGTGTTTTACACAATAACAAGCACGTATTCATTACAAATACTGAAGTTTAGACCGTATTAATTTACAAACGTATAACTTTGTAGCTCAACTCAAAATCCATACACCAAGCATTTTGATTGATTATAAATTCCGTTTAATATTATTTTTTTCCCATTTTGAATCCCCTTTGTGAGACGTTTGAATGATTGATCACATTTGACATTCCACAACTCGTGTATATTTTTTATTCGTGTATACGTTTTTTATTACTTTCGCGAGTTCATATCCCGGTTCAGGTTTTTGACACGTGTAACATTTTTATTTGTCAGATTACGCAAATCCCAAAAAAAAGGGAAAAAATCTGCATATTTCGCGAGCCCTGCGAGTCTTTTGAATATTGTAATGAAAAATATTTCGTACGTTTTGACTGGCGAATGAAAAAAATAACGTTGAATTTCATCGCACACGAATTAATTCGGGTAACGAATACCCATATTTCAATTTGCAAAGAAAGTTAATAAAATGAAAACGAATTCGCATGTGAGATATCGCGTTTGAAATATTTGAATACATTATCATTTGAATAATTATTTAAAATACATATATCCTTGGATATTTTTTGTACTGACTTAAAAAATAATATTTGCATTTGATTATGCTATAATCTTCGTTCTGTATTCGACGGAGTAGTGCTGTCTACGAGTGATTATCTCCAGTTGTTGAACGTGGCTCCAAACTTATGTAGTTTGTATGTGTGTATGTTGGCCAGGTTAAAGTTTGGATGGTGGATCTGCGATAAAAGTTGGACAGATGTAATTCTTTTAGAACATTATTGGTGTTCCCGCCGGCGATATTAACTTGGCCACGCGAGAGAGGGGGATAGATGATGCTGGCCGTCGAGTGGGTGGGGGTAACAATCTCACGTGCCGCCGTAAGTAATGAAGAAACGTTAACTTGTTGGCGGTAACTCTAGTCTGCGACTTGTTGCAGTTGCCAGATATCCTCTGGCCGAAATGAAGTGGACCCGTAACGTAAGTTTATGGTCGGACGTAAAGTTGGGTCGCGTAAAAATGAGAAAATTTAATTTTAGAACCGTCTTAGATATTCTGGTCGAACGATCAAACGACCTTATAGTGGACCACTATATAGTCTGCCCGTGTTTTATGGTTATTATTAATATACGAGGGTATAAACCCTTAAAAAATCATCCGTCAATTTAGAAAATAATATAAGGCTATAGGGAAAGAACTTCATTATTATTTGCACACTATTTTTTGAGTAAAGTTCTGGACTAAACACGGAAAAATGCCCTTTTTTTAAAAAAAAATGTTTATTATACTTTTTGTTTGCTACACTTTTCATTATACAAATCCTTTTTTTCTATAAAGAGAGTAAGATGAAGAAACCTGAGATCAATAAATACCATTTTAGACATAATATGGTAATTTTTTACAATCAGGACTTCGAAAAAATCTAGGCCACAAAAGCTATTAATAAATCGCACAATAAGATTTCACAGGATGTCCCAAAATCAGGATGACCAAACAAATTTGATGAAAAACATTAGCGTCAAGATCTGTCGTATTTTGAAAGAATTTTCACTGGAGACGAATTGTGGTTAGTTCTTGACAACGTATAAAGAAACAGTGGCTGACCAAAAATAAAATTCCTATTCCAACACCGGGTCCCAGATTAACACTTCATAGTTCTTTTGGTGGGATACTTTTGGAATCATCAATTATGAAACTAGGAGGAATAATCATAAAAGTATTTGAACTTCAACAACTAGAAGAATCAAAGCAAATACTTAAAGACAAACGTCTAAATTTATTTAAAAAAGAGAATTATTCATAAATACCACATTTTTTATTAGATCATTAGAGCAAGATTTCCCAAACTTTTTCTGCAATAGAGCACTTCGTAAATCCGGAACATTAACGAAACGCTTATTTTTTTACGTTGGGTAATCTGTTATAACACTTATTATTTATTCAGTAGGCAAATCTCCTAATGACTTTAATGATTTTGAGTCCTCGAATAACAAATCTTTTTAATATCATATTCATCAATTATTGACGTTGCAGCATAATAGAAAATCCTTGTTTTAATAGTCACGATAAATGGATTCCGAACCCAAGAACTGTCCTTACTGGTTTTCGTAAATATTGGAAAAGAGTTGTTTTCTAGTCGTCTCAATATTTTTTAAAAACATCTTAATCAACTTTAAAATGTAATTTATTTTAGCCGTGGCGATGAGGTATATTGGGTACCTTAAGTTTTACCCTAGCATTATTCTCGAAAAACTCTTATAATATAAATCCTACGTTATACAACCTTTTTGTATTTGTTTAAAAAAGCCTAAAGAATAAATAATCATTTAAAAATTAAAATAATAATATTTGCTGTTGCTAAGCACGATGTTTTTCTCACTCGCTTCCGGTGCGAAGTGCCGAGTGTGAGTGAAACGTACGAGTGGCAACGGCTGCGAGAGCTCAGTCTGCGGCGAGACATCGCGAGATTGTTGTCATTTACTCGACTTATTGATTAGGTAAATATCGACCAAATTATGAAGTAAATCATGAATAACTATTTTTATTCTTAGAATAATCCATTTAAAAAAATAATCAAAATATTGATGAATCCGTCGTGATAGACGAATAAAACATTTATGTAAGGCAGGAAAACAATCAAAATTATTATATTCCATTTTTCATCAAAAAATGCAATTTTATTTCCTTTTAATAAAAATTGTTAAATTTTTTCTTCAAACTTCATTATATTTTGCAATAATCTCTGCCAGATATGCATGATTTATCAACCATAAAATATATTATTAACCTGTCACTTAATGAAAAATTACCAGAGATATGAGAATTAGTTATAGATATTAAGTTTAATTATATGTTATATTAATGTGTTTAATATAAACCCATTTTATAACGTAATATTGTTGTACAGTCAACTTTCTATTATCTGTATTTATTTTTAGTGAATCTTAGGTAAATCTAATAATTTTTATTTAATTGTTAAATATTAGATGTCTTATCATAGTAGTTACCAATATTATTTAAATAATAAAAGCAGAATTGATTTACAAAATCTTTACTAATGTTATTATCTTTAGGAAAAATAAAAATAAATGTCTTTTAACGTAAACTCACCTTTCAATTTCCCATTTATCTTTATCCCTAAACCCTATATAAATAATAATAATGCCATAAAACATTTATTAGTATTCGATAAAATTAATAAAGTCCTAACTATATACACCCAGATACTAGGACTAAATAATTTTGACTTTCATAAGACAGTTCAGTTGCAAGTAAAAACCTGCAACTCAACTTTACCCAAGAAATATTTTCATTCCATTTTTTCCTATGATATTTTTCAAAAACCGATACTTCATTCCGTAAATAATTAATAGTTTTAAGATGTTGTTACCTAATTAGAACTACCCATAAAATAAAAGAATATCATTCATGACAATAAATTATTATGGCAGAAACTTCTGCATAGTCTTTCCATAAGCGCATCTCCATAGTCGATAGTACAGTAAAATTTAAAGCATCGACAAATCGAATAAAATTAGTTTATTATAAGATAAAATGTTATATAAACTTTCTCAAGATAACAAAGATAAGTGCTGAAATATGTACACGAGGTCTTTATCTTCTGTATTCTCTGGCTAAGATTTGATCCATTTAAATCTTATTTTTTAAGGTTCATGTAATACATTTTAAAAGAAAACATTTTATAAAATATGGACTTTTTATTCTTTTTAAATTTGAAAAATGACTTGTTAGAAAAGAAATTGGAATATGAATTCTTAATTTCAGCTGTAATAGTTTTTATAGGATTACAAAATTGCTGTGAATAATAGAAAATGCATTTATTTGATTTTTTATATTACAGTATGATGTGATAATAGAAATTTTACGTTTAATAATCTTTTACCATTCTTAAGAAATTTGAATCTTCATGAAAAAAATAGTTATTACATATTAATATTTCAACAATGCAATTATATTTATATCGAGTTAATATATGAGAATAAAAAAAGATTTTAGTTGGGATTGAGGGATTTATTTGGCATCGATTTCTCTTTTAAAATATTTTTCGATAATAAAATCCAGTTTTATACGTATGTATTAAGCTTCGTGTACATTATCATTTATTTCCGTGTCCATTGTGCTTGTTTTTAAAATGTCCGTACACTTTACATTAATTCGAGCTTTGTCGAATAAAATTCTACCGAAAAAAAGCATCCAGGGGACAAAACCAAAGGGCCAAACAATGTGCGCAATAAATCAGTGGTGGCACGGCAATAATGACCGGACGCATAAATGCAAATTTACAAATTGAATAAATCAGGGGCCCGGGTCGCGTTTGCGGCTCTGGAAAAATAATCCGAATTAAATGGAGCTAATTGCCGACGGGAATATTTGCAAATTCGCTGACGATTTTCGGAATAATGCACCTGACACTGTCACACAACGTCCGGTTAATAAAGAATTAATAAAATTAATATGTAACTGTGTAATTTGGTGGTTGTAACGCGGCTATAACCAAACTATCAACATTAAATGAACAACCGCAATGAAATCATCCGTAACGATTCGCGGAATTTAATATATCGTAAATTAATAAAATGAATAAAATTATATATGCTCTTATTAAATAAATTCTGCTATGAATTAAATTATGATAATTTTTTCCACGACAATATTGTTTTAATAATACCGCGCCGTACTCCAGCAGTCTCGAGAGGGCCGAGATTACTTTATAAGCTTCTGTCTCCATTTACAAAGAGTTGACGGGTGTGGTTGAAGCCAGAGTTGCCAGCCAACGTTCGAGACATTCAGTTCAGATAAGTTTAAGTGACATCCTAGCTCCATACAACACTCATCTCTTTATTATTGCAGGAGCCAAATTATCCAACCTTATGAATATTTATAACTAACTCTAGACGATAAAACTATCTATGGGCATCGAATTGTTGTTATTAAAATTATTTAATACTTTTTATTAGTTTATAACCAGTGGCGGCTCGTTAGTAAAATATCTGTAGATTATTGAAAATTAACAAAACATATTTCGCTCATATGTTATTTAAAATATAAAAAATAAAGTAAGGTCAAAATATTAAATAATAGTCGCAGCGCGAAGACAATATTTTAGTAAAAAAATGTTTTAATCGAGGCATCTACCAAAATTAAATCAAAAAGCAAAAATTTAACAACTGTTATTTTGGTGCAAACGAAAATCGGAACTGAACCGAAAAAATATCGTTTTATTTCGGTTCGGCACATGTTCAAACATGAGCGTCGATGCAATCTTATTCTTCGTTATACATTTTAATTGCTTTTTTTCTACGTATAATTGCCACGTGTCAGGAAAATAAACTTGTAGCTTTAAACTTTTTCAATTACAAATAAATATAGACAAGAATTCTGCACGTCTTAACCATAAATAAACATTTTCTTTTCGGTTTATATTAATTTTATATAAAAATATACATTTATCGTTTTAAATACAGGTTTTTACGTCAAATACACCGTTTTTTTATTGAAATATCTATAGAAAAAGGCGATCAAATGCCGGTGAATGGCATTTTGATTTGCAAAGAGGCACATTTGATTTACAAAAGGGTGTATTTGATTTGCAAAGGGTGTATATGATTTGCAAAAGGGTGTATTTGACGTAAAAAACCCGTATTATACTTTTATTTATATAATTGTATCAATTAATGTAGTATGCTTATTACAAAATAATTAATATGTTATTATATATATTATAGTAGAAATATTTTATAATATTAATAAAACATACTTTTGACTGAACCTTAGCGAAAACCCAATCAAAAAAATAACGATACGAAGCTCTGGTTTTGATGCATATACACCTATCCCTCGCTTAACACGGTTTCGGTTTAACACGGTTTCAGTTTTGTTGAAAAATATTTTTTTTTCTGTATCTGGACAACTGTCCTTTTTAAATGTAAAAAAAAAATGGTACACCTGAAATAAATATCTTTTTTCTATGTTTCATATTGTTTGAATAAATTTTCAGTTCAATCTACCTATTTCTTTAATATTTTAAAAAAATAACGATCCTCTCTTTTTCATACATTTGTTAGTCTCGCTTAACACGGTTTCGTTTAACGCAGTGATCTAGCAGAACCTATCTTCTGTGTTAAGCGAGGGATGGGTGTATATAATATATTTGATAATTAAAAAGTATAAAAATAAGTATTTTTATTACATATAAATACTTATTTTTATACTTTATAGCCGGGTAATTTTATTGTAAACCTATTGTGGCGAGAAATCAACAACATTAATTATGCTATTTTTATCATTATTAATTAATTATTACATTTTGATAATAAAAATGTAAATCTTTTATCTTATCAATTAAAAAGATCATTTATTTTATTTAAATTAAGCCAAAAACAATGTTTCATGTGGTATTTCGAGATTTTAGTAATATTTTACTTTTATTTCTTTTAATTAAATTATTATATATTAAAGATGCGATTCGAAGCAATATTTATATTCGAACGTCAGTATATATTTAATTTAATTTTCTATTTAAATAACTATGATATTATTTCGAAATCTAAATAATAAAGAAATAAGTTTTTAACACTCTATTTTTTAAATAATTAAATAAACCATAAATTATGTTTATTTATATATTTACTTGACTAGGATGGATGGATGGCATTGCAGATAAATTTAAAAGCGCCATTCACCAATATAAAGATTCGATAAATATTCTAAAGGTGCAAGCGGAATAAGTCCCATACACTAATATTCCCTCCAGTGCCAAACCACGACACTAGTTAATTTTTCAACATTATTTGAGTAGGATTGGAATTATATTAATAATATTTATTTTCTAAGATGACTCGAAATATGTAATACTAAAAAATAATAACTGGTAATTAGGTTCATACGTTTCATACTACTGATATATTCATTGAATCCTTTACTACGAATGGATCTGCCTTTTCTCAACGAATCCTTCCATTCGTCTGACCAATGTCCTTCCGGCCTCTTTCACTATGGAGTAGTAGTATCGCCAAAAGCATTCGGATTGCTATCCGTGACATTTTACAAAAGTTACACTCAAATATCAAAAAATCAGAGGTTATTGATTTTTTAACCCGCGTTTGATATGGCCAAGGCCCGGTGGACAAATTGAGGCGTCGACTTTATTCTCCGTTTTCCGGGAGCAGATTTTCCATGACTCTTTTCACCATCCATTCCGACGTCTTTTCTTCTCGCCCTCGGGTAAAATTGACATGAATAAAATATATTTTTTACGTGGCTCACCGCGGTGCATGGACGGGCGCGCCTTGGCATGGCCGTCACGTAGTCGGCCAGCATCCCTCTCGCCAGTCGGTATCAATCTTGGCCGTAACTCCGCGCCCGATAGAATTATGAGAGCAGACATTAGTTTCGTTTTGACGGACCCCTTGGATGGCCAAAACGTTGGAACCAATTGTGAGGAACCGGGGTGGGAGTCGATGGGGGCAGAAAAAACGTGGAGCCGGCCCAAATTTATTTTATCTCCGTGCGTAACCGCAAAACTAAATTGTATTACGTGCGCAATAGTACGTTTCACGTACATTATTACTAATACGCAATGACGCACGAATCGTCAATATTTATACTTATATTATAACCTCAAATGTACATAATTAAGTAGGAGAGAAGGAGATTGACATATCCAATATGACGTGATGCAATATGGGCGATTAGATACGACGTCCTAACATGACAATCAAACTGAAATATATGAAAGAAAACTAGTATTTTTTATGGTGGTGTATTTTTTTCTAAGTAAGCTTGAATAAATAGTTACGAAATAAAGGACGGGACTCCATATGAATCATTTAATATAATAACTGTTGAAGATCTGCAATTATTATGTAATTTCAAAGTCGCCTCTGCTGATTCCACCATGTAAAAAAATAATTAATAGGTTATGCAGTAATTTTTTGTAGTATCTGTCGTCTTAATCTCTAACTACTAAAACACTGAATATATAAGGCGGGTCCACAAAGTAGGATTTCCTGGGCCGTTCACTGCCATAAAACCTAAATTAATGAAAATATTTATTGGTACGTTTAAAAAATAATTCTTTTATTAATTAAGATATCGATAAGCCGAGCCGAAAATCGAATCACTTGAACTTCAACATATACTGGATAGTTATTGCAAATGTATCTTATAGCAGGGGTCGGGTGACGAAATAATAAAAGATTATAACAGTGTAATAAATAAATAAACTCTTAAATGGTGTTCATTTTGCAGTATCATCATCATCATCATCATTTGCCAGCCACAAGGCTCTCACTCGCTGAGGGCATGGGCCTTACCAAACTCTCGCATGGTAATCGAGGCCAAAGGAACCTGAGTCTCACACGTGACGTGAGGGATTCCCTTCGTGTCCATACCGCGGGGACCCGAGCCGTCTTGGTATTCGGTTTTTTGTAAAGAGTTTCCCTCTCTTGGCCATTGCTGGCATTGGACGTACATCTTCTACCATGTTGGTATCGGATTTTACCCTCTCGACTGTGTCCAGGCAACTAGGAGGGGGTTTGCCTCGGTATTCGTTTGTTCTCTTCTCTAAGGCGTTATCTGCTTATAACGAGTCACGAGTGACAAGTAGCGAGCGACCACACACACACACCTATATAGACAGGCATACACATGCACATCTGCCCAAAACGAGTCTCCTTCTTTCTCCTTCTCTGAGGAGGTATTTCCCATGATGAAATGATTGCTATTGGTATTGCTATTTTGCAGTATATTAAATATTAAACAATTGCTGACAAAAGTCGGTTATTTCTAAATACACTCCTTCTTGTAAAAGAGCCATAAATATTTCGAATAAATGGTTTTATGTGCACTTGCCGTATTTGCCTAAAATCTCCTATATGTCTAATTTATTTTGTTCCTGCAATTGTTTAGGTAAAAAATATTCTTAAATAATGCACCTCGAAACTAGCAGTGTTCCTGTTTGTTTATTTTCGTTTTTAATATAATTATAGTTTATTGATTTATATAGCGTAATCGACGGAAAATATTCGATAATTGCTAATGGTACTAATAAAAAGGTCGTTTTTAAATAAATCTTCCAATATTAAATAAATCACAAATGTTTTATTAAAATTGGTAAGATTATTATTCTGTTATAATATAATTATAAATAATACTTATTTTTATCGAAGGTTGTGAGAATTATCCTATTTATACATGGTATGTATGCACAGATCGGGATTTTTATTTAACTGATATTTATTCTTATCAAACCTAAATTTTGGAATGTTTTAGATAAATTCTTAACAATTGAATGAGACTATTATTTCAGTTTTTCATTGTCACACAACTGCGATAGCATATTTCATTAAAATTTTCTTGTACTATATTTTTCCATGTAAATCCCTTACTTAATTTTAATTAAATCTATGTCTCTACTCAAACGACGATCTGACAAATGTGCTTAAAAATTTAATCTATGAAAAGTTACTAAGATTAAATCCTAATATACAATAATTTCGTCATACTTCATGGTCGAATCTAACATAAAATGTAATTTTGATTATAAAAAATATATATTTAATAGTGCCAGTCTTTAATAATCATTTTTTTTTAAATAAATTAAATGAATAGATATATCAATGGCCGATAACGATTAGGTACAACATTTTGATTGAGAAGCAAATGTCTATCTATAGGGTCATAGATCTTGATTTTAATCCAATTTCTAATACGTCTACATCGACACAAATAGCGCTGACGTATAAAAGTAATTTCTCTTCACGTTAGTCAATTTGCGTTGGATTAAAACTCGAATATTATCGTGATTTATTGCTGCTATGAGTGCCATTTGTCAGATGGCGAAAAGAATTACTGGTATTTTCTTCATTACATACGGCCATCCGTCAATGAGTGCTTTTTGTTTTACTTCGAAAACTAAGGTCACACAATGTGAAAGCTAATAACACGCTGTGTCGATACACTCCAGAAATAGACGTATAATTATTATGGCTTACATACAAAATTAATTTGGCCATTAACTAAATGTTATATTGTCGTTAAATCTATTTGCTCGGCAAGTTTCTTGTTAGTCTAGGAATTTCGGTTGTTTATTGCCAGAGTTGTGTTTAGGCACAATTCAATGATAGGTGGCTAACGTGTTGTTATATACTTCGCGTATTGGCACAGTTTAATATATAATAACCACACAATTTAAATTGAAATATAATAATATTACTCGAAAAAAAATGTATCCTGAAAATGATTATATTAATCATTTTCATTCAGCGATTTTCCGGATCGCAAACAATTTATCAAATGGTCCTCGTTCATATAAATCAGTCGTAATCAACTGGTTTTTGTATTGGACCGCAAGAACTCGACCCGGGCTTCCGGAACGGAAACAATGACGCGAAAGAAACGTTCATAAATCCCGGTCTCCCCCCCTCATTGTTTAACGGAATAAAACCGGGATGAGTTATTCGAGGCCTGACCTTCGAAATATGGAGATGCTCCCTGTGCTCCCAAATTAGCCACTATTAATACTGAAAGTAGACGCGGGGGAGGGGGGAGGAATCACTGTAAATTCAACAGAGCCGTTGCTTTGTTACACGCACGGATATAATTTATCAAAGAAATTTATTTAATATAAAAGGTGAAAGGGTAGGGGGTTAGACTTAGGAATTCCTAAAAGGTTCCTGTCGATAAATCGGGAGCAATGTTTCGAAATGAAATAGCTAGTGTCTGTATCGTCGAATGTAGATTGGTACAGTGGCGTCTTATCTACTCACGTTTATTGGCATCGATCTCTTCGCTCAGCCTCCTTTATCCGGCCCCGCCACTTGTCCGTGTATCGCGGTTGCGGTAAATCTGATTAATTGGATATTGTTAACAATGGCCGAATAATACGAATGGGACAGTGCTCGAGCTCGGTAATTGGGTCAGAGTTAGGCTAGAAATAAATAGTTATGTGTATAAAGGCGGTGTTCAATCGTATGCAACACGCGACAGGCGACTCTGACACATGATAAACTATAATAAATGATTATATTTTTAATATAATTAATAATTGCATATTTAATGCACTTATCAAATCAAAATTTTAATATTTTTTATTAAATTATAAGAAATTATGCTTCACTAATCGTTCTATCTATAGTTATGAAAAAACAAAAACTATAGTAAATAATTAAGTATTAATGATTTTCCTGTATTAAGTAGCATCCTGCGTTTTTACTCGAAAAAAAAAACATTGAGATTTCACTGCATATCTTTAAAGTTTTTCATTAAATAAAAAAAAATAAAACATCGAGTTAAAAAATATATTAATTTACAATATTTTTTCAACAAATTAAATCATTATTCAAATATATCTAGTGCCAAACCTTGACACTGGT
Source organism: Philopotamus ludificatus (assembly GCA_022495035.1). NCBI lineage: Eukaryota > Metazoa > Arthropoda > Insecta > Trichoptera > Philopotamidae > Philopotamus > Philopotamus ludificatus. The sequence goes on along the minus strand of JAGXCT010036440.1, from coordinate 122,268 downwards.
TAATTATTTAATTTTATTTAAAATGATATGATATATGGCATTAAATTAATTAATTCAACCGCGCCATACTATCTACATAAATATTTTTAGATACATGCGGAGTTAATGGGTCTCTTCCATTTACATACCCCTTGCCAGTGTTATAAAGAATTCCCTGAATTCATAGTATTCGTCGGACATGTATCCGACTACTAACGTCGCGGTTAACTTGCATTATCGAAATAATGTGCATGTTTCCTACGAGCTAAAACACTGGTTTGTTGATTTGAAATGTAAAAAAGCATAAAAGCTTATCATAGATTATTTAACAAATGTAGTTTTTTTCATATTACATTATTTTAAATAGAAAGATGCGACTTATTCGTTGACGGGGTAATAATTTATTTATATTTTTAGAACAGCCTCACAAGAGATAAAAACAAATATGAGCAAAAGACAAATTTATTCTCCGCTATATTATTCATGACGGTTTTAAGCATTATTTTATTTATTTATTTTACGATTGATGAATGGGATGATAGAAACATTTCAAAGCGCTACACTCCCATATATAGCTTTTGGTAATCGGAATTTTGTATAATTTATGAAAACTATCAACGAAATTCTCGTCGAAAACCCTTTTCACTCCATCCACTATTCATCGTATCTATGAGTTACTCTAATTATATTTATTTTACAAATTATTAGAGATATCCATTGGGGAAATGAATAAAAAGCATTAATAGGGTTTGATTTGATATCTGATTAAAAAATAGACATTATTTTTTTAAAATGAAATAAATAACTTGGTTTAAGTTGTTTGCTAAAAAATCTATATACATATATATAAAGGAATAGTGAAATCCTTTAGGTGTATTTTGTGGCACATTTTTTATGAAAAAAATGGTATAGAACAAGATTGAAGTCAAACTGAAAACCATATTTTAGAAAATGATGTAATAATGTATATAGAGTCACATTTAATCTCAAATATTAAAGTTTTTTATGTGAAATTTTAGTTCATTTTGGATTGTATTGGATTACATAAAAATGATAAATCGAATACATTGAAAATACAGTCAGCCCTCATATAAATTTTCCTCTTAATTGCTTCTTTTTACGAAATGCTAATATTTTCGAGGTCAAAATATTAGATGGACCAAAATGTAATGTCGCATTTTCGGAAAGCATAGTTTCAGATTAGTTTTTTTTAGTCCTTTGACTGAAAAAGACGTGTTTGAATATTTCGTGTGCTGTGAGAAGTCTCCAATCTTTGTTTTGCGTAGAAAAAAAAATATACGTGTCCCTTTAATATTGACTGAGACGTACCCTCCGGAAGAACATTTGCGTAGCTGTATGCTGTTTCAGTTTAAGCCAAAAAAACGCAACGGAGGCAACAAAAAATACTTGCGATGTTTATAGAGACGCATTAAATATCAGAAAATGTCAAAGATGGTTAAAAAACTTTAAATCAGGCAATATTGATTTGAAAAATGAGCCTAAGTAGACGTTTCCGTAAAGTGGATGAAGCAGTCCTGAAAGAAGAGGTTGAAAAAAATTCAACTCTCAGTATCGAAGAATTATCGAGCCAAGCTGGTACTTCATGGTCGTCAACTCAAAGATACATGAAAAATAGGGTACATTCAAAAAGAAGACGTTCGGGTCTCCCATGCGTTGACTGAGAGAAACAAATACATAAGGCACGGTATCTGTAAAGTTACTGAAGGAGAAAGAAGAGTCGCAACATTACGTTTAACATATTTTATTGCATCCAGCTCATTCTCCAGACCTGGCTCCATTCAATTATCAGCTTTTTCCTTCATTGGAGCATTATTTACGAGAAAAAAAATAAGAATATAAAATAAAATCGGCCTTTTCAAACTATTTCGATTCTAAACCGAGTTTTATTCATTGAAAATATTGGTTATTATTTTGTATAATTAAGTTTATGCCCGTCATAATTATTAATTACAATCAAATTATGATTGCTAAAGTTAATTTCCAAAAAGCACAAATTCAGATGGGTGACCATTCTGAATACTTCTGAGTGACGCTGGTCAACAGAGGGGGTGGGATGAAGGCTGACGACCTTCATTTCACAAAAAAATAATTGTCAAAATATAAGCTGGGAAGCGGGCAGCAGCGCTTTTCCGTATAAAAATCACTGCGGTGCAGAAGGCAACGGGAAACCACTGCACTATATATTCCCATGGTCACGTTCCTCAGAAATGAGGGAAAGTCGATTAATATCTTATATAAAAATATAATAATATGTAATCGCCTAATAAAAAGTTTATTAAATGATTAGAATATGTGTTTGAGTTTCCTTAAAATATACGACATTATATTTGGGTCCTTTTAATACATATTTCGTAAATATATAATACATTTCCCAGCGAAATAAAGGTCAATACTCTTTGGTTGACAAAGGCATTTTGTAGAAAATAGTGATTGAGAGGGAACGTTATGGGAGGGCTGACTACACGAATTTGCAAAATTTGTAAATGCAATTAATTTATTTGAAATTTCAGTTTAAATAAACCTATATTAATTAAAACATTTTCAAATTTGGAAAATATTACGTTAACCCATACAACACGTCATAGATTTTTATTGCGTCTGTTTATCGCCTAATTTTTTATAATTATACAAAAAAAATCGAAACTATTTCAGTTCCCTTTCGGACGTTCTGAAGTTAACATTTTAGTGGTTTTCTATAAGAAAAAGATATTATTTGTAATATATTTTACTCCCCAAACATAATTGACGATCCGAAGAATACTCGTCATGTCAAACTTGATTACTACAGATTCTGCAACGACGCAAAAAAAACATGGAAATATTTGCAAATTATGCTCAAATTATAGTCATCATTCCTACGTGTTTTTGGTGTATAAAAGAATATGCAGGAGATTTTAACTTAAAAAAAACATTAAGAATGTCACTATTATTAAATTGCATCTATCATGTAATTATTGTAAAATTAATCAGATTCTATATGTGACCACGCCACCGCTGCCTGCAAGATTAATTTCCGGCCATTGTCGGCGGCGTCCGATTTGGGCACGTCCACCGCAACGTCCACGCACGCCCATTCCTCAACCACTTCCCCCACAGCGTGCCATTGTGCGAAATTATTATTGGCACTTGGGATTATTGCGTTAAGATGCGGATCAGAGTGCGCGATCCGCTCCAAGCACCCAATTATTTACTTCTCCCGCCGCGATACACTTCTTCTTCCTTTTCCGTCGACTCTTCCTCTTCTTTCCGGGGTGGATATTAGATAAATTGTTTAGGCGCTCGATTCATAATTCATGCTTTTGTGGGGAGGCTAACGAGGGGCCATTCCGGCGATGGGCCCACCCCTCAGATGCTCATAAATAATGATGTCGAATCAAAATTTAGTGCTGCTGGCCGGTATGACGGACGAGCCGTTGCGAGGCAAGCGGTGTATTCTTTTATTGCGATTGATGTTACTACAATCATTAATAAATATTTATAACCGTTTGATATAAAACAGAAATAAGTCATTCTCATAATACAATCGTTTTAATTAAATATGATATATTCTTCATTAAAAATTTAAATAGTTATTTATTTTTTAAAAAATATATCTTAAGCAATAGAAAAATCAAGTTTAATCGTCCTTAAATTCGTATGTGTTATTTATTTTTTATATGAATTTAAATAGGGATACAGAACAAGGGGTGGCTTGTCCATATACAATGCTTCAGCACCGTCAAATAAACTGAGGAAAAATACATATCAACCTAGTCGTGCCGATCGGATTTTGGAATCCCAAGTTTTTGATTTTTCTCGATTTTCTCTTTTTAACCCTTTGGATGCCACGATTTTTTTTATGAACTTGCCAGAATTGTCGTAATTCTGACATAAATAATAATATAGTAAAATGTGTTCTATAATTTGTTAACAGTGTGCCGTGTTTCCACAAATATTTCGTCCCCGACGTGATTGTTTGCAAAGGGTTCATCGTTACCAAAGGTGGCATAAATGTACACGTGCCTAAACAAAACATGTTTTTTTGGGATGGGACACATTTTTTGAACGAAATTATACCTGCGATGGGGAAATCTCTATTGTCGAGTATGATACAGTAATTATAGAACGGCTAGCCAGGGAGAGGAGACATTTTTGCGTACAAATCTGCGGTTTATTAGTGGACGGTCACTTTAACTGATATCTATGTCAAATTGATTTTTTGTAATTTTGGCAAAAACTTTTATAGCTTGGGATGTTTGCTGATTGAGTTTTCACGGAATGAATAGGCCATCGATCTTCTATCTGGATCAGCTGCGGATGAAATGTTTAATTAAACATATGTAGGAAGCACAAGACGTACATTAATTTATTTAAAATATATAAATATATATAATAGATAATTAAATAAAAAAAAGCATATGTTTGAAGAAATTGTTATATAATGCTGAAGCAATTACCCTACAGACGGTTTAAACTGTTTTGGATACTACGATTTCAGATCCGTCGGATCCGGCATTCTCGCTAATATAGAAAAATCCGATATATCGGATTTCGGCAACCAAAGGGTTAATATAAATTCCACAAACTTTTTGTATTAGTCTAAAGAATAAATATTGTAAATGATGATTCATTTTTATTGTCTGCAATTGCGAAAAAAAAATAAAAACAACAATATTTGCTTCTGTGCCCATGTTTTTTCTCGCCCGCATCCGGTAGGATGTGCCAAGTGCAAGTGAAACGTATACGAGCATTTTAAAGCATATCATAAATAACTATTTCTTTTCTTGGTATCTATTTTTTATAAAAAAAAAAGCCAAGATATTGATGAAGCATTCGTTTATATCATGGCTTGAAATGCTTGGAGACTATTTTCCTTTATAAATAGACCCCCTCAGACAACGTCGTTGGTTTTGAGACGCCGTGATACATCAAATAATATATAATATATGTGTATACTGGGATTTTATGTAGTATTATTTCCTTATTTTATTATTTTAAATAAAAATTAAATTTAAATGAGCGAAATATACTTTTTTAATTTTTAATATTCTGCAGCATCCCGAAATATTTCACTCACGAGCTGCCACTGCATAGAACTATAGCATGTTAAAATATTAAAAGGGCATTTAGGGACGTTTTCATTTTTTTTTCAAGTGATTTTTAATATAACCCACATTTCAAAAACGTGTTTCTCTCGAGAATCTATGCATTCGATTTGTTTAATATAGAAGTTGACATTGAATCTTCCAGTTGAACTCATAAATTATTTGTCTGTGCTAAAAAGAAGTAGAAAAACACTTATTTTATATTATCCAGGGATAGATCATGCATTGTTCAAAATGTATTTTATTCAATTTATTTATGGGTTTTAAATGTTACTGTACTATGGACCGAATAAATTCTAGTTTCTAATATTTTTCAATAGATATGAACATTCGTTCATATTTCTATTATCTGATTTAAATATTTAAAATACTAATTGACATTCATGTACTGTTGAGAATTTTGGGAAATAGCTTAAGTAGATCTTCTTACGGTTTATTGTAGCTCAATTAAAAAAGCAACATACAACGTAGGTGTATTTTGCTTCAGTTTTAAATATAATATGCATAAAATGAAGCATAATATTTCTCAGAATGTGTAGCGTATGTAGCGTAAATGTGAAAAGCCTTAGTTATATTTAAATAGAGAGATACGTGCATAGAGAACATCTTCAAGTATTCTCTGTTTAGCTTGCAGCATTAGATGAATTCCTGGAGAGCGTCAGAGTATCGCAGACATTTGCATTTTGACTTGTGAAATATTAAAACGGTGGATGCCGGTGTTTCTCAAATTGCACAATCTACATTTAAATTCAGTTTAGAATACTGAATCACAATGATACTCCTAAGGCGTATATTATTTAATATATGACACTTTCTGCAAAGCGAATAGGTTTTTTTGTCCGTGGGAGCGATGGTCTCAACTTTCTTCCGAATTTATGTCTATCTTTGTAACGCCGTGTATATAAAATGAGCAAAAAAATGTATAGGGGCGTCACCAGGGGCAACTATTCCGACATTGATCTTGCACGTAGTCGCGACTAAATTTGTAGGTAAAAGTAGGCACTTGGGGGGAACAAGGTTCCGTCTTGACTTGCATATTTTACGAGCGAAAATCAATAGGGAGAGGTAGAGAGGTTGACAGGACACTTTTCCCTTTTGCTTTCGGGACACGCAGGCCCGGTAGAGAGTGTGTTGAAATACGGGCGGGAAAATCATTTTTCAACGCGACGCGCGTACCCCGATGCGTCTCTGGCGTCGGGTGGGCGGCGTGGGACCCCCCAAATCTACGGCCCTGTCCAAAAGACACTTTCTCTCTCTTTTTTGTCCGTGCTCCTGATATAAATGTCGGCAATGATATCATTTTTGCAATATATGCGCGCGGATATTTCACGAATCCGATTCAAAATAAAAGAAAATCGTAGACTATATTTGAATCTTGATTTCGACACATTTAAATCAATAAAAGACACGTCAACGACCCTTACATATTATATGAACTCTTATTGACTGGGGTGGGGTGAGATTTATTATTCACAGATAAATGTATTTTGTCATCTCTAAATAAATAACATCGGCTTTAATAAAAAAAGACCGCAATATTTTTTCATAAAAATATCTTTATTTAACATAAGAAGTACCGACAAAAAACTTGGTTTTTTGACATCGTTTTTCTCAATGGTCACATGTGTTTTAGTTGTCGATCTGTTTATTCATATTTATTTTGCTATTTGTCGGTGGAAACACAAAGCACAATTTGAAAAAAAAAATACAGGGACAATTTTGATTTAAGAAATATATCTCGAATGAAAGGGCAGTGGAAAGTGTAAAATAAGGTGTCACGGATTTAAATAAAAGCAAATTCGACATAATCTATTCTATAAGTAACAGATTTAGTCGGATACAATTGGTCGAGAGCGCAAGAACATTTAACAATAATTGGTAAGATTCATAAACAAGATGTGAGGATTCCGCATCATTTAAGAAATGAAAGCAAAGCCGTAAGTATTCGAATGTGTCTAATATTCATCAAATTAGAAGAGAATAAAAAATTTTTTTGACAATTTGTGGTAGAAAATGAGAATTTGGTTATGCCCTCGAACCAATGTCGCAAAAAACAGTGGATTTCTAAAGCGCAGGTACCACTGGCAACTGAACTTCGGGCTAAAATGCTCCCTTTTTTTGTATAGTGGAATTGTAAAGGAATTATTCTTTTTTTTTTTTTTGGTCGGCACCCTCATGTCTGAGGTTCGTGATCCTTTTTGTTCCGAAAGCTCTTGATTTTGTCTCTCCAGGATTCTCTGCATTCTGCATCCCGCATCGCAGCTACTACGGTGGTATTTGTTATAAAGTTCTTAAATATATCCAGACATATTTCCGGTATATTTCTATTGTGATAGTTTGAAATGATTATATGAACCAATACGTGGAAGTAGGCCCAGAATTTTCACTAGAAAAACCTTTTATTAACTCGATAATGTTTGAACACATACAGCTAAAATTACTCGTGATACATTAATAGATGTAATAATTTATTATATATATTTAGATTAATAAAGCATTTTTAATCAATAAAATTTTCAACGTATTGAAGAAGTAAAAACTGGTCTTGATGTCTATTTTTCATCGAAATCAAAAGATTTTTATACAAATGGCATATTCAAATTACTAGAAAGAAGAAAAAAAGTTTAATTGTTGAAGAATATATAATTAATAATTGATATAGTCGTATAATTTATATATAGTTTTTATAAGTTGACATTTTATTAATGAATACGACATTTTCATTAGGAACTCATTTTGATCAATATTATTTCGTTGCTATTAAATTACAATACAATTGTGCGAGTGCTTTTAATTTTTAAGAAACTTGTAGCACTTATGAAAAGCAATTATCTGCTGATTGGCGTTCAGCTAACTTAAAGATTTTGTCATCTCATTAAGGTTATTTAAACGTCGAAGTTTGACTATTTTTAACCTCTCTCACGGAGCCATATTTATCAATTTATTTGACTTTATAAACATTCGATAAAGATTCTAAAAATGCAAGGGAATTGAGTCTCTGGTCTTTATATTTCTCCTACTGTCAAAACTACGACTAATTCTAATATTATTTCAGTTGGATTGAAATTTATAATATTTATTTATTCAACGAAGGATAGACGGCATTCAAATAATTAATTCCAACGCACCAAAATACCTACATAAATATTTTTTATAAAACATGCGGAGGTAATAGATCTCTTCCACTTACAACACTCTCTGACTAGTGATATAAAGAATTTCTTAAATATATATACATATATATAATTTTCGTCGGACACTTAACTGACTACTAACGTAGCTCAGTCGCGGTTTACTTACAATATCGAAATAATATCCACGTTACCTACAAGCCATAACACTTGTATAGGCTAAATATCATAGTATTATAATGTTATAGACTAAAAATATATTTTCTATTTGGCTTTTACACACACAAACACGTAAAACATTTTCAGCAGTCAATCATTTAGTAATCATCCAATATGGCTACGTTAGGAACAAGCTTACCAACGATGCTACGATTTGTTAAAAAAATGTTGATCAATAGACTATTACTTTAATTGTAGATTACGTCACAGTTGCACAAAAAAAATCGCAATAATTTTGCCGACGATTTTTCATGTCGCCGCGATATTTCCGCGAGCGCCACGTGCACATTGTTATTCAGCGGGTTGTTTGTTTCAGAGCTGACTCTGAAACAAATGGGTGTACGTTTCGTTACATTTATCATAACGCCTTTCCGGCGGTGAGGACAGACGGCGACAGCGCACCAGATGGAATTATCTGAGGGACACGTGTGTCCTGGACAAAGCCCCAAGACAGAATAAGATCAAGGTGACAGACCGTTACAAACTGCGGGCGCCCCTGCAAATTGTTTGCCCGGGGCATGCGGATCCGTCGCCGCTGTCGCCCCGTCCTCAGATTTCATCACACACACGTATAACAAATGGAATTCGGGCGAATTCCTCCCAGAGGCAGGAAATGATTAGTGGCTAAAAATACATTTTTTTAAACAGTTATTCTTTTACTTCATATCATACCTTGCAATATAACAATGTGCGGAATAAAAATAATTCAATTTGGGTTCAAAAATATGTGACCCAGTGAGTACAAAGCTAAAATTTTCCAATAAATACACGAAAAGACAATGAATAATACATGTATGATATTAAACTTTTTCCATTATTAATGCATAGAAAAAATCTAATTATTCCGGTATACGTATGCTGTGTCACTTTGTGACATGTGTTATGCGAATACATGTAATATGAAACAACGTAATATTACAAAATGTAGGACAAGCTTAAAGTGTAAAAAGATACGATGCAATTATTATTTTAAAGCTAAAGAAAATATGTTTATCAAAACAATAATAAATACTTAATGTCTTCGCGATCACTCGAACTAATTAGCAGATTTTTTTTGTGCAATTTTTAGCAGCAATGTATCCCTATAATTTTAGAAAATAATATTTAAGTATCCTTTAGAAGAACAATAAATTGTATTATTATTAATCAATTTGATATATCACTGTTATTATTATATCTCCTTCTTCCATAGACAATTCTAATATAAATTTCTAACTTTCCTAATTCTCAAAATAATCTGTTAAAAAGCCAATTCAGTCAAACCACTTTTAATTATTATAACGTTAAAAAATAGTATGATCGATTAATAATTATTATTAATTTAAAAAATACAGTTTGCCTTAAAAACATATATTTTCAATAAATTAGTATTCATATGCCTGTTTTTTTTTTATAAATTATACAATTAGTCGTTTCGTTTATTTTAAAGTTAGTCCTAGAACCATAATTTAATACCTAATTCATATGGAAAAATAATTTTCACTAAATTCTTGATTTGTTACTATTTAAATAAACTTAATAATGTGGTTAATACCAAAATGAAATTGAATAAAAATTACCCTATCATTTTTGTATAGCTAGCAAATAATTAAGTAATTATTAATAGCGAAAACTTTAACCTTTTCCATTCTGTCCATTTTTAGCTGAATATATGAGTTACTTTCATTATACATTTTTTACAAATGTTTTAAAGGAGATATTCATTGAAGAAATGAATAAGAAGCATATAAAGAGTTTATAAAAAGACATTATTTTTTTCAATTAAATAAAAAAGCTCGGTTCAAGTTAAACTGTGATTTTTATCCAAACGTTGCGTTACAGAATACGTAGTCAGAAGTTTTCATGATTCCCTCTCTATTTAAAAAGATCGATAATTGTCAGAAGAAGAGGTATGCCAGAAATTAAAAAAGGCCCAGATTAGTTGTTGGAATAAAAATAGCAGACAAAAAGAAAAATCATTGCAATATTCCGGATCCTTAATTAAATAAAATAAAAATCATTTACATCATTACTTTTCGAATAATAGGCTCCGCAAAATTAAAAAATCATTATTATAAATGTATATGGATAGCTAGTGCTTTGAAATTAACTGAAATGCTATCTATACACAGTCAAATAAATAAATCTAATATCAGAAGCTTTTTTGACTCCATTTATATATTATACGTGTTTTTCAAAAAAAAAATATAATCTATTCGTGTCGATGTCGACAAAATCAAATGTCACATTTTTTTTAAATTTGTCTAAAAATGTCTAAAGAATAAATATAATTGCGAAAAAAAATAATAACAATAATATTCGCTGCAGTTGCCACGTGCGCATTATTTTTCTCACTCGCATCCGGTATGTGCCGAGTGCGAGAGCTCAGTCTGCGGCGAGATATTGCAGAGAGTGTTGTCATTTACGCGTCATATTGATCAGTTAAAAACCCAAAATATCGACATGAAATGCTTGACGTATCTCAGATACCCCCTTCGGACGACACGATTGTTTTCGAGCCGACGTGACGGATGAGTTAATGTAATTATACTTTTTTGTAATAATTGTAATTACAGTCTATCAAATGTTTTCAGCATAATACATAAAATAAATTCCATTTAATTCAGAATCAATTATTATTATATTAAAAAATATATTTGGTGAAATATAACAATGTTATTAATTCGAATTAATATTTTATGAAAAGAGAAGTGGTTTAGTAATCTGAAAATTGGCTTAAGTCTCCTCAGACAAGAATTCCAGACGTAATAATTGTTCGTGAAGCATTGAATGTCTTTAGTTTTACAAGAGGGCCGTTGTTTTATACTATTGTATACAAATTATTCAAGTCTTATTAAAATGAAATTATATTTATTAATAAATAAAAGATTGACGATCACTGCGCAATATACTTTTAAACAGTACTTAAACGAAACGGCCAATATTGAATGAGGCACATGGAGTAACTCGTAAAGCTGTCGATTCGAGAAACGTCACCGAATTGCGCGCAATAAAAGTTCGAATATGTTCTCATTATTATTTTCCTGACTGTACAACATTGCATTTTGAATTATATTTTCCGCGATTATCATTTTATATTATATACGGCTGTAAAAAAGTTCAGAAGAAAACGGCAAGACTTTATTATTAACGTAAATTTAATTAATACGCCAACAAAATGTATTCGCTGAATATAAGCGAAGTCGTAACGCAACGTGACAAGCTCCTGATTCAGTTATGCAAGAGAAAATGCAGTTTTACGAAATGAAACCGGATACGGTGCCGTACTAATTTTAGATAACCATATTTTCTTAAAACAGAACGCTAAAGTAAAGAGCTGAAACGGATACCAGGTAGTAGAAAATACATTAAACCCATAAATATTTAAGAAATTTCGTTATTATTCAAATGAATTATTATTATCATATGTATGTATATTATTATATGAGTGTGCATTATCCGGGATCTGGAGCAGAATGAGACAGCAGACCCTATCCGGGATCAACCGGTTAGTTATAAGCGGGTATATATAAATTTTTAAGAGTCCCGGTTTGTAGCGGGGGTAGATTGAAAAGGCCCGCAGGTACCAACCGTAAACTTAAATTTCAAAAGACACTGGGAAACGTAATATCTTCCGCGCGATATAATATATTTAGCTAGATTGAAATTGCAGTGCAACGGCGGCACGTGAGATGATTCGCAAATTTTAAAATTCGCATAAAGGCACATGCAATACGATACATTATCTTGTTTCGGATAACGTTATAAACTCGGATAATAATTTAATTAAATCAAAAAAAATAATAATATGATATTTAAATAAATGATCTTTTATGCAAAAAGTTTAGTAGTATTTGCATAGATAGATTTTTTGCATTTTTTTATAAACGCTTGAAACGCACTAATGAGAATGTCCTGATTTATTCACGAAAGTTATTGAACATCTTTATAATAATAATGCTTGTATATTGAATGCATATGAAAGAGAACAAATAATTGGAAAATGTTGCGACAAAACTTTATAAAAGAAAGAAGTTTTTACGTTTTTGAATGCGCAAAATAAGAAAAAGTATGTAATTAGAGAGAAAACGTAGATAATGCTTTGAAATAATTCAATTAAAATTAATATTTTTTTCTAAGTAAATCACGCAAATAAAGCTCTTTCTATAAATCGATTAGAAAGCTTTTTCTTCTGTCTTTAATGCTAGAAAGATAGATTTTAAGTCCCTCGATGTACCCCATAGCATATTTTTTAGTGGAGTAGAATTAATCGTGTTCAGTTCTTCTTTGTCAGAGTGTTCTTCGCCAGATAAGTTTCTGTGAATCTGATCCAGCATATCATCTATTTCCACAACTTCCGATGTCCTCAGAATTTATTAAAGTTTTAAATATTTCACACGTAAATTACGGGAAATAAAAATAAAGAAGTATATATTTAATGTACTAAAATAAAACGTGTCTATAGAAAATGTACGCAAATAGCGGGAAAACATAAAATCAGGGCACATGAGATAAGCGGGGTTCCAATTTATAATCATAAAAATGATTAATTTTCTATCATTTGTAAATTTAAGATTATTTTTTATTACTTATAATATTAAACCAAATATTAACACGTTTTGAAAAACAAGATTCTGACTGTTAAAAAATACAAGGAGTCTAAAAACGATTTAACATATTAGTAATTCCTAAATTAAAAATGTAAAACAATAATTTAGACCTCTTTACAAAATTTATCATCAATATTTTTTCGAGATACAATAAACAATATTTTAAAATTTTCGACATTAGAATGTTAGTATAGATTTAAATTATTATTAAAATAAAATAATTATGTATTGTAAAAAAAATATAAATAAATAGTATTATATTTATTATAACAATATTATTTTATAGTTTTAAAAAAAATAAAGAATCTTACTAAAACGAATGATATTTTTTTTAATAAAATAATAATATTACTATCATATTACCTAAATAAAAAATATTCTTTGTTATTTATTTGGACATTTATCAATCAAGAGTAATTAAAATAACCTAATTTTCAGCAATACTTTTTTAACATAAGAAATGATTAAATTAATGTCAAAAGCATATAATTTACAACCATTCATTCATTCGATGTTTGTTTATAATATAATTTGCAACACTGATTTTTTTTATTATTAAACATTAAACGTGACAGAACACAAATCTTTTAAACTTATTATTCAAAAGACTAATTAAATTATACTGTTGATTTTAAATTTAAATGAAGAAATATATGTACACATTTTATAAGAAAAAGAATAATTAGCTATATCATAGCTACGTTAAAATGAATGATTCTGATTTTTAAGCATAAAATAATAAATCATAAGCCCATAATTAAATTAAAATGAATAGCAATAAGTTCATTAAAATTGATTATAACTTTGGTACAAGACATTAAAACTGTGTTTTAATAAATTCAGACATTCACATAAATACATATAAATTGTTTTACGCAAATGTATCCTTCAGAGTAAATATAAGTCCTGGTATTATTTTCAGTTTACAGAATCTTGCTAAGAAAATCTAATGAAAATTATTTAATAGGACCCCGTTGTTCAGTTATTACAGCCGAAATAAGACTTAAGATATTATCCTTAATTATTTTTTTAGCGATTTAATCATTCAGGTAAGTGCGGGGATGGATATAACGACATTTTTTGCAACAGTGGCGTCCGCGTCGAACATAGAAATTTACATACAATAAAAGGATGGCCGGGCAAAAATCTAACCCTGCTCACTCGAGCGCAATTTTGGGCTTTAATAGGGCATTTAACTCCAAAGTGCCAACACAATTGTTCCGAAACCCCGAATGCCTTCCAGCCAAACAATTAAAACCCCAAACGAGGAACTTAAAGTGATACGAAATTAATTTACGAGTATGAGTTAGTGGTTACTTAAGAGCCGCGGTTACCCAGCGAACGAAGCGGGTCCTATGTTTAATTAAATATTGTGATTGACCATCAAGATATTTTTGGGCGACATCAGATGATGGATAAGATTCAATTATACCAGTTTTTTTATTGAAAATAATTTTTTTCAGATCGCTATTATCGCCGCCGGCAAAATTTATATCTATTGGCTAGTAAATTGATCCAGTCGACGAGTTTAATTTACATTTAGATGGTGGATTTGTATCGGCGATAGTTTAATACAGAATCTGCGCACAATGTCTGCGTGTTTGTGTTGGTGCAGTCAAGTGTAAAGAACCTATCCATTATTCGGGATAGCAGTAGAGAAATGAAAGTCCAGTGAAAAAACACGTCTCGAGTTTCAATTCCTTTTAATGCCCTTCGACACAAAGAGCTGTGCGTCAATACACTTGTTAGCTGTATACATATTACAATTTTTCATCAATGGAAATCAACTGGCTTTCGTTCTATCAAAGATTTATTTAAATATTTAATATTACATAAAAAAATAAGTACTATTTTTGTTGATCATAAAAAAAATAATAAAAATAATACTAAATCGAAATGGAAAATATTTTTATAGACGTTAATAAATGCTCTGCATTATTTATTTTAGTATATTGTAATTTAGGCCAAGCCACAATTCACTCTATTTGCTTCAGATGCAGAAGGGTATCGACATTGTATCCGCCGATGTTTCACTTGTTCCACCAAAGCCATGTCCGCTTTATAAAATATCCAAAGGCCGCAAATCTAATAGGATTGCTTCGCTTGCAAGCCGTGTACTTTTTTTCAGCTGAAATTTGCAACAAATTGGAACGAGAGAGGGCAAAAAAAAATAAAAATAAAACAAAGAACAAAGACGACCGAGAGTGTCGGGGAATAAAAGCATTTCCAGAAAGTGAATGCAGGTGTTTGTGCAATCGTATCTGGTCAGATTGTGTTCGTTTCGGATAAATGTAAATGGGTTGGGCGTCGCGACGCTTATTCTAGTCGAGACACTGCGACTGCATAAAATAGAGTGGAGGGTAAAAAAATAAATATAAATTCGGAACGTGTACGGGCTGCCTAAGCGTCTGATGGTCCAGTAATGCGCCGCGTCTACATCTGGCGCCGTTTCCGCAGACGCTTATGGTTATTGAAATATTTTCTTTTGTACGGGAAACGGATGTAGTCAACGAAATTACTCTATGCTGGTAAACGCGGGTAAATGCTAAATTAAGTACAATTGAAATTTACATACATAAAATATAATTCTAATCAAAACAACTGCAATATCAAATATATCTACATTTAAATTAGTTTTTATTAGGAAAAAAAATACATTTTAAAATATAATGGAATTTCGCAAAAAATATTATTCATTTCTATATAAAAATATTTATTTTATGTGGCCGATTAAAAAAATACGCATATGTTTGCTTAAGGCTAGCAGAAAAATATTCATAACTGAGAATTTTCATTGCTGGAATATTTCCGATTATATTTTTATTGAAAACATATTTTTTTATATAATCATTTATTAATATCCGTCAATAAGGGATCGTAAACGTAAACTTATAGCCCAACAATGAAAGCTTATTATTGCATAGGCATTGAAAATATGTATTTTTATTTCGTAATTATAAATACAATTTTTATATATTTCATCATCAATTCAATATTTATTTAAATAACAAAATAAACATTGCTGTTAACTGTGGGCTTAAACGACCATTGCCAAGCTAACCTCCATATATTAATATTAAAGATTTTTTTATATAAAATTAAAAGAATACAAGTCAAATTTATATTAAAATAATTTTAAAATATATATTTTTTACTGTACCATGGAAGCTCAAGATTCAGATATATTTGAAGCTAGACGCGACGAAAGACAAATTCAAGAAACATTCACATTTTTATTATTAATCAATTAAAGTTTTATCAAAATAGGCAGAACCGAACTGAAGTCGACCAGAAAATGATAAACACTACTTAAAATATTCTGGATTTTTTATATGATATTCTAAAAGGTCTGAATAGATCGAAATCATGGATCCCAAACTTTTGCAGCTCACTGCCCCCTTTCCTAGGCATAACTTTGCAACGCCCCCTCCCCATTATAACAGTTTTCCGCGTTCAAGCCGTTCAAAACTATTAGAAGTATTTAGACATTGTAATATTTTTTCCATTCCAAGCAAGATTTTTTTAAATTAATCAATTTGGAGATAAATGAAATAGCGCAAAGAAACATTATGTTCCTTGAACGAATATTAATTTAAAATAAAGAGTGGTGCAGAGGGAAATTTTTGATGTTTGAATCTATGAAAAACTATCCAAACAGCGAAATATTTATAATGTTTGAGTCAAAGCCAACAATTTGGGCCAGAAGAAAGAGATGTGCGGCGAAAAAAATAGTCGTTTGATCGAAAATTAAAAACTCGACCAAGAAAAGTAAGTGCAGTTACAGAATATTTTTACAAGAAGCATCTAGTAAAAATATTCTGTAGCTGTTTTTCTGGTATCTGTGCGTTAGCTTGATTTTGTTCCAAAGCTTCCACAAAATCAATGAATCATGCATCCCTTATTTAAATCAATATCTGTATATTGCATTTTTTATCAATCATATTTAATTTTACATTACCTAATGTAAAAACAGTCAGAAAAACAAAATTATATTTTCTAATAATCTTATCCCGACGTAAATAATATATATTTATTCAAATTGGGGCCCCACTGCCGACTGCTCCTAAATGCCTAGGGTCCCGATTCTTTGCATCCTTTTACTATATAGTACGTGCCTCTATTTTCTCATTCAATTGTATCATCTGATAAAAATCGATGACAAATTGACATCGATTTTGTCTGATAAATATAATTATAATGACGATATTATATTTAGGCGAATTTAAATTTTAAATACATATCCATTAATCAGAAAATCACGAAGATATTTTTTTATTATGAGCCACCGCCCGCTTGACCGCTTCGATTACTCCCTAAACTCTTCTGGACTCATCAATGTCCCCTTAGAGGGCTCCAACACCCCTTGGGGGGCAGTACTGCCCATTTTAAGAACCGATTATCTAAATTAATACAGATAGTTGCTCAATAGCTAATAAAATTTATTCTACTAAAACCATGAAATGCTTTTTTAAATAAATGAAATGTCGGACCAAGTGAATCGAACTAATTTAAATGGTTCTAGATTTTTTAAAGTCTTGTAAATTTGGCATTAGCTATAGATATTTGGTGTCCGTGACGAGTATTTCCAAGTGCACAGCATAGAGTGGGGCAAATGAGTCGGAGTTTAAAAAGAAGCTGGTTCTTTGGGATTATCATGTACAGATGGAGGATTTAGAAATGTTTCCACTTTTACAAGAATTTTTAGTTGCTGCTGACGTCGACAGGAAAGGTGTTTTAAATGTAATAAGTCAACACTTGAAGGCATTGGTACTAAAATTTAATCATTATTATCCCGAAAATGAGGATCCTCGTAAAGGAAATCTTTGGATTAATAATCCCTTCATGGAGGACATAATTTCATGTACTCTTACGTGTGGAGAAAAAGAACAATTAATAGAGTTGTCTTCAGATGTCACTCTGATATCCAGCATCAGTTTTGAATATCATTGGAAGATGAATACCTATCTTTAAGCTGTAAATCTATAAATATATTAATGCCATTTTCAACAACCTATTCATGCGAAAAAGTGTTTTCATCTATGTCCTCAATAAAATCGAAACAAAGGAATAGACTCGAGGTGAATGCAGCACTTCGTCTGTCAGAGACAGCCAAGAATATTCAATATATAAGCAAAGATGCAACAGTAGGTTTCGCATTAGTTTGCTGAAAAAACCCCATTGTTTTTGTTAAATTTTAATTGTATCAGACAATGCTACAATTAAAATTGTTTAACTGTTATATGTATATTTTTTAATTATAGTTACATATGTTCATCTGTCACAAAATAATATAACAATATAAAAAAAAAACCTTTTTCACCGATCCACGGGTCTAAAAAGATTGGGGAACACTGGTGTATATCATCTCGCTATTTCTAAAGTCCTTTATAAAAAGATCCATGTAATCTTACTCCAATCTTTAATGATTTTTCTATTTATCCATGTCTCGCTCTGGGTATAATAATCAACAGGCAGACTTCATATTTCTGTTTCTTTGACCTAAGTTCGGTTTTTGGACTTTTTCCTCACGAAAAATCGATCCGGCAACACAAGACTGTGAGTATAATACGTCCTTAACACTTTCAATACGGCGGGTCTAAACACGATTCTGCATCTGAGTGCGGCGCCGTTTTGGACCAAATTATTTTTTTGGCGAGATAAATTTGTATTCACTGTTTACCGCTATATTAGACCATTTTCCTATAAGAGATTTGTGCTAACATGTTGATTAGGATATGTTCTTCCATCTCTACTTAAAAAATAAACTCGATTCGCTTTATTTTCGTAATAATAAATCGAATAAAATATCAATTGCTCAAACAGAGATTAAGTGACAAAAAAATGGGAATGCGAATCAAAAATTAAAATGCGGTCGCAATTTTCTTATACCATTACATCCGTACACGTGTGTGTGGAACATACTGTACGTGGAACACCCTTAACAACCCCTGAGCCGAGATACGTCACCGATACTACTGCGGAGATTTGAATGAGACACCACGCGCGATCTGAATCGTTACTATTCATATTTACATACTACATGGTTCCTATAAATTTCTTGTGTTATGTTATATATTTATTGATAGCTGTGTTTATTAGCTGATTTTTAAAACAAACACCATCACTTAACTCGGTCTAGTTTACATGTAACGACAAGTTCAAGTTTTAAAGAATCTCGCGCATGTACGACATGCGGCCGCACCCTGGACACGATTTATATGCGCATGTACGTCATGCGCCCCGCACTGAAAGGGTTAACATGTGAGTAATATTAATATTTTATAATATTTTTTAAAACAAGAATTGAATTCAAGCCCGGATAATTTTCACACAGATAATTGGCAGTATATTGTATACACAGTATTCGTAATATTCTATTGTATCTCAACGATCATCTTCAATATGTTCGTGTCACGTCGTTTCAATTGATTCATGTTGCACTTGAGACCGGTGTGTTTCATTACATGGCTCGATTACAGAGCACACAACTTCAAAATTTATGTCCGAATATAAAATACCGAAGCCATAAGCGCAGCGAGTCGCCATTACTTTGCAGAAGTGATTTCGCCGAGCTCGAGCGCGTCATATGTTAGTGGACGGCGCCAGGTATACACGTAACGTGTATGGCCCTATCCCCCAACATATTTTATTCACAGCATCAACTCATAAATTATAGTCGTGAAGAGTGCGGGGACCACGGGAGCGAGCTTGTCAGCCGGTCTCTCCGCTGCAAACAAACACCTACCAATTTACTCTGCGCCCTGGTTCCGCGAGGAAACTCGCATGTATCACCAGCTGGGACAACTTCAGCACAACAGAAATATTAACTGCTGCAGAACGGGTCGACATGTGTCGCAAATAATTAAGTATACGTCATAACGCTATTTTATTATAAACTTTGTATGGAAGAAGCTCGTGTGTGTATCCGCAATTCCGTATATAAAATTTCGATTGACATGCAGCAGTCCGACCGTAACATCAAAACTGGATAAGTTTTAAATTGAACACGGGGCAAAAGTTGAGCTCACAATCAGAAATGGCGGAATCAGATCAGGTAATATTATTCTTTTTCAGCTGCAAAAGAAACGTTAGCAACGGGTAGTTGCTGAAAACTTTAACCATATGAAAGAACAACTTTGCTGATAGCACGAGCGCGGCGAGTGCAAGAGTTACAAATGGTTACGGTGTTTTACTCTTTGGTACTTGACCCTGTTTCTACGCTTTTTTCTCCCAAAAACTAAATTACAACGAAATATGTGTAAACCGAGCTGCAACAACTGTGTGAATTTCTGAATTTGGGTCACTGGAATATCAGATTTTTCTGCTTTTTTATGAAATTTTCTTTATATAGTGGCCATATTATTATCTATGTTTAAACGTTTACGTACATAAATTGAAAGAATATATATAAGAATTTCCAAAAACGTAATAAATATAATATATTTATTATTATTTATATACGATGGTTGAATGGAATAAGAGACAGATTCCAAATCGTCATTTATCTATATAAAGATTCGATTAAGATTCTAATGAGTCTCTCACACTAATATTTCCCCGAGTGTCAAATCACGACACTGGGGGAATACGACAATTTTATAATTATTTATTCAAAGAAGGATATATGGCAATAAATTAATTAATTCCAACGCGCCAAACTACCCTCATAAATATTTTTTATAAAACAGGCGGAGGTAATGGATAGTTTATATATTAATAGTATAGAAGTATATATAGATTTCGTCGTTACTTATTCGACTACTAACTTAGCTCAGTCGCCATTAACTTATAATATCGAAATAATATGCATGTTACCTACAAGCCATAATACTGCTTACGGTTTGATTGTGACAAGAATTAAATTAATATTTACTAGTTAACTACGAGAAATAAAAAATAGAAAAGGACGGAGGCAACTGTAACAATTATAAACAGTGGCGGCTCGTGCGTAAAATGTTTGGGGTTGTTCCGAGTGGCAGCGTAACACAGCGCTTAGCGACTAGACCTCCCCCTACACCCCGCTGCCGCCTTGCATTTATCCAATGCACGACGCTAGTAGCGCTGACGAGCGGACAGCGCTCTTGCTCTACACCACGTGGCATAACACTAAATATATATTTAATTTATATTTTCAAATACATAATATATAATCAATAGACAATTATATATTGGGTTAGGGGTGCTGCAGCTTTGCAGTGTATATGGACGATCCGCTCCTGATTATTGAAGATTAATAAAATATTTTGAATCATTACGCGATTGTCGGATTATTCAGTTAGCCATCTAATAATGTTGATTGAAAATAACATGATTTTCATTTGCCATTTCATCTATTAACCATCAAACTTTCTAAATACAATGAAAACCAGTTTTTACGGCTTTTGGCAGAAATGACAAAAAAAGCGTAGACATAGCAAATAATTATAAATAAAATTATGATACTTTTTTTATTAAGAAAAAATCACGCAAATCGGATTGTTGTATATTAGGGTATTTTAAATAAAGTACTTTTGATGCAACAAATCTATTGAAAGGTTTCTTCTGGTACGTCTTCGATGTTTATAAAAGGCCTTCAATATACCTCATAGCATTTTCTTTTATTGTAATTGGATGTATCGAGTTTACCTCTTCTTCATCGAAGAGTTCTCCATCGAACAAGTTTCCTTGAATATGGCTGTCCACTATATCGTCGACTGATATTTTTTCAGATGTCATCACATAAAAGGCAAAAAAATTCTCATATTTTTGCGGTAATAATGCTTGAGAAAACGGAGTATTCCCAAGTCTAAAGGTTTTCAGTTCACCAGTAAAATTCTGGGGTTAAAACGCTAATGATTAATTCTCTTTTATTTTAAATTTATTGAAATTTCAAATATTTTAGACGTAATTTGCAATAAATAAACGTAAAATCGGATATTGCATATACTTGTATATTATTAGACTGTAGAAATTCTATTAATTAGCAAGAAAACGTGAATTTCGGGCATGTACAAATGGGTTTTACGTATCTGTATCCAATATATCTTTTAATAAATACATACGTATACATTTTTTATCAATTGTTTAATAATTTGCCAATTAATAAGAATCTTACGAGTGAAATAAAAAACATCACAGTATCTAACTAAAATAAAATGATGAAAATCTACAAATAGATTATGTCTTTATTTTATACTTGGTTGCAACATTAACCTCATTTATCACAGTCAGCAGTCATGTATGGATCCTTTATTAGTACCCCAC
Organism: Philopotamus ludificatus; assembly: GCA_022495035.1. Taxonomy (NCBI): domain Eukaryota; kingdom Metazoa; phylum Arthropoda; class Insecta; order Trichoptera; family Philopotamidae; genus Philopotamus; species Philopotamus ludificatus. The sequence goes on along the minus strand of JAGXCT010036440.1, from coordinate 100,002 downwards.
TGATCTGCCGTGAGTTCCCTTTTAATCTTCATTTAATTATTGCACATTCGCTCAAACAATCTCCGAACCATGAATATTTTCAGCCATACAATTTTGTTAACAACAGGCTATATTTTCTATTATTTATCATAGTTTCCTCCAGACTGAGTTCTTTGTCTTCTCAAGCAGAAGGCAATTCTTTCCATGTCTTATCGATTATTCTGACATAGCTAAGAAGAATAAAACTATTTTATAAAATTCTCTTTTCATCTTTCTTTTGTATAAAGTATCTTAAAGTAGTCAAAGACCTGTTTATCTATCGGCAGATTATAGAAGATATGTTCGGTGGAAATATTTAATATAAATAACACCGTTTTTTATCATAGCCATTTTCAGAATAAGAACCTGAGCCAGTGCATTGATGAACAATAATAATTTCAGGTTTAAGTAATGCGTAATATATATAAACAAGTTTCAGAAAAAAACAATGTATGAACACGGAAGTCTAAATTAAATATTACTTACAAAAGAAAGATAAAATACTTGTCTTTATTATTTTTTGTAATGAATAAAAGTGGCCTCTGATCTAATGCATGACCCTGTGAATAAAAGACACTTAGTACATCTAAGATAATATTATTTTTGTTATTATTAACTAAACGACGATAAGAAAAATTCTAGTTCAAATAAATATATACCAACCTAAACTCAAAGTTGCGAACAACTTGCTAAATATATTTATACTAACTTAGTTGACGTTTAATTTTATATTATGCTTAAAAATTATTTGTCGTATTATTGCATTTTTTTTTATAAAAAAAATATGATAAAGATTTGGTTTAATATAATTTGTTTCGCGAGTTTATCGAAATAATTGGTATTATTTATTTTTATTTCAAAGCATAGATCATTTCAAGTATATCGTAAAATATATTTACGCCCGTTTCCCATGGACTAAGACACATTTGAATCGCAGTTACCCAACCCTCGTACGTTTCCTCAGTGGAAAAATATACCCGTTTGCCGATACTATCGGATGGAAATGCATCAATTTATCAATATTAAGTCTATTGGTATCTGACCTTCCCATCTCATGAATGCCGCACACTTAACACTTCATCATACAAAAACTCTTTTATTGCTAACCATAAAAGTAATTGAGCTCGTAAAATTATAGATAACCGACAACCCTCCTCATTTGATATATGTTTACGGTAATATCACCGGAAATTGATGACATTTACCAGGAGTGATTATTACAATACCAAAATGTGAACATTTTACGTGCTGAATCGAAGATAAATAATATTTTTTTCAAAAAAGAGTCGGCTGAATTCGTTTGAACTTAAAAAATCATTCCATATTCAAGCCGCACTCATTTCCCAACTTTTTTTTGTCCGATTGAATTGTGGTGGCGGTTTTCCTCCGGCATAAATATAAAATCGCGATAAATATTTTAATATTTTGAGTTGGGCACGTTCCCCGTTTGCAATTTGATATTCCTCTCTCATCGCCACAAATAGGTAATAAGGAAGGGACGTCCTCAGCGTCTCATCACTATTTCAGGGCGTTGGCATGTGTCACATTATTTTGGCTGGCAACCCTGGCTGAGCTACCTGTTGAGGCTGCTTAGCATGTGACACGACACGTCTTTCTTTTCCAACCCTCTTATTATCTGTCAGGGGCCTTTTTTGCATATGCACACACATAAATGTGGCGGTTCCTGTGTGGTTTTCAGCCGAAAGTGGGGGCGAAATATCATGTTGGGATATGGCACATGAATAAAACGTTTTATTTTTATTTATTCCGCTTGATAACATTTTATTTCCGCGAAATAACACTCGAACATAAAATAATTATACGATAAAACAATAAAAAAAACTATGTTTTTGATGATTTATACAAATTGGTAAATGAAGCAATTTGGCCGTTGAAATTAAAAATTATTCAGACTTTTTCAATTCTGCTTTCCTCATTCTCTTTGGCAACACTGTGCTAATTTGCATATGCCATAAACTTTTGCACTTTTTGCTTTCCTTTATGGATAGGGTATAAAAACGCTTTTCCGTTTTTATTAGAACAAAAAAAATTGGTTAAGCCGATTAACCGGTTTTATTGCGGAAACGTATAACAAAAAATGTTGGACAATATATATACACATTTGCCACAACCTACAATAATATATTATTACAAAAAACAAAATATATATGATAAAAATTTCATACATATATTTGTAAGTTAAAAATAAATAAAATAAATTATATCATCATCATCATCATTTGCCAGTCACAAGGCTCTCACTCGCAGAGGGTATGGACCTTACCAAACTCTCGCATGATAGTCGAGGCCAAAGGAACCTGAGTCTCACACGT
>JAGXCT010036440.1:0-97148 GCA_022495035.1 Philopotamus ludificatus | reverse complement strand
AGATTTATTTACACACACAAGGGTATGTGTACACCAACATGTACATATTTTTGCACTGTTTTGTTGAGTATTATTAAAAGTCAATTGGGCCCCTGTTCAACTCTATGCAGGTAATAAATAAAATAAATTATATATATTTATTAAAATATGGGTACGTACTTTACATACATATTATCTGCTTAATAAATTAAATCAATTTTTACTGGCCGAAAATGATTGTAAAATAATAATTCAAGTTTTAATAAAAAAAAATACGATGTTTAGCTTGATCGTGGTTATGTATTTTCTTATTGTTGCTATAATCCGATATTTTTTTTTTTAAATTGTTCACAATCCGTCTATAGCCCACGGGCCGAATCCAGCTCTCCAAAGATTTTCATCCGGTCCTTAACTTTCACATATAAATATTATATATACTGTAGCGGTCATGGAAATCTACTCGAGCAAAAAAAAATATTAATTTGATTGTTTTCAGGTAAAATTCGTGATCAGAGAAAGGGGTATGATTTTTTTTATATAAAGTACTGCTTTAAATAACTATTTTATAAGAAGTTGTTGTGTATATTGTGATATAGTGAAAAATAAAAAAAAATATTTTAAAATGAAGAAAAAACCCACTTGAGAGAATAAATATTGCGACCTTATTCAAGAAAAATAAAAATTCCCGCAAAATTGCAGCATTGGTGAGGTTTAGTCAATCTGCAGTGACTAGATTTATAAATAAAACTACAAAACCAAAGTGAAGAAGAACCGCTCCAGAAGATCAGCTTTTTAAATGGTTCTGGTTAACCAACTTATTAAAAACTGCCACGAATTTCAAGGTGAAAAAACTGAGGTCAGTGTCAAAACGGTATGGAAAAGACTCGGGGAAGTTTGTTTTGTGGCAAGATCACCGGCGAAAAAATCACCTTCCCTGAAACAAATGCACTCCGAAAGTCACCAATGCGCAAAAATATCCGAGCCTGGACTCAAGAGGACTGGAGGAAAACTATCTCCTCGGACGAAAGCAAATTTAACTTGTTTGGCTCCGATGGCATTCAAAAAGTAAGGAGGAAAACATGAGAAAGTTTGATGAAAAATGCATAAGGCTACCATTGAAGTTAAACAAAACTCTTAATATAAAAATATGTATTTTCTACAAATTCATTTGAAAATTATTTTTATTAATATTTATTTATTTATTTAATTTAACCCTTGTCCTCGAAGTGTTTGAAATACGGTTGCACTAGCGTTCGAAAATTTTGAATCTTTTTTGAATTATTGAAACATTAAAAGATTTTCATCCATTAGTTGATGATGATATTAAGATTCCATAAAAGATAAATGCAATATATATCCGCAAAACGTTAATGGTGTCGTTTATTTCTCGAATCGAGTAGAAAATATAGATCAGCTGAACTAAGGCTAGCGACCACGTGTCCAGAGCATATAGAAACCTGCCCTGAACAGATTTACGCAACGAACAAAAAGCGACCTTCTGTATACGGTAATACGGAACTTTTCTCTTTACTTCCGCTTACCAAACATCAACACTCGTTCGCGTCAAAGCTAGTGACCACGTGACCAGGGAGGATACAAGAATGCCTAAATACATACGAATATATTCGCTTAGTTTCGCTAATTATTATTTTTTTATTGAGAGAAATGTATGTGAGGCAGTGCCCCGTTTGTCCCTAAGGACGATCCGCCCTTGGTTTAAATTATATGCAAGTTTAATAAATGCATATATTTGTGTATAAATGAGAAGATCTTTATTATTACTTTTCTATATTTAATTGGATGTGAAATATATATAATATGAATACAAATATATTATTATAATAAATATATTTGATTATAAATTATATTTGTTTACACCTGAATTAACGTTCTATTCAGATTTTTAACAATATGTTTTGTCGGGTCAACTATGTTTTTATTAATTTCAATCTGGGCCATTTCTCAAAAAGTTTAATGACCCTTGGTCTGGATTCAAAAAATCATTTCAACATAACAAAATAGGCATTCCTTCTCATTAAAACTGGTAATTGGCTTAAAAAAAGATTTTTTACATTTCACCGCAATAAACTATTCCAAATTTCATTTTTTCTAGCAGTTTGTGCTCCCTTTTATGATAAGATAAATTGGTTAAAACTAATAATAATACCTGGACCAATAAGACAGCAACAGATTTCGACAGACAGTCAGAGAAAAAGACCTAAAAACCTTATTAATTCTGTTTATTTTTTGGTATTCTATAAAAATCAATTGATATTTCTATTCTAGAACAAAACGAGGCATTGCAATCAGTTGATTTTTTTGTTAGAATCCATCGAGTCAAAATAAATAAAGCCGAGTGACTCATTTAGATAGAGCGTCTGCGAGATAAAGACGATTTTCCACCCATTTTCCCAGTGATTTTACAAAGAGGACCCGGTGGCACTTTCGTGAAAAGAATGAGACGACACGGCCGAGACCATTATCGTCATCGGAGCCGTACAAAAGTCCATTCTCACAAAGAATAATGAGAGCGGCCCGGAACAGCGGAGGGTGGAGGCCATCGGAAGGCTTATCGGAGGTCACAGGTCAAATGGCGCCGGTTAAAGATGACCGTCGTCGTCAATGGGCCTGGCCCCTACCTTTGAATGCTTAAATAAGCCGGCATCAAAGCGTGCAAAGGGTAAATGGTTAATTGTATCCGGTTCCACTCCAATGGAGCACTCCTCCTCCCGGTCCCGGGGCCGGCTCTGATTACTGTGCCGCCTTGTAATTCTGACGCCGTTTCTACAAACCCGGATTCAGTGTTTGATTCCAGGGCTTTGGCTATCGATTCAGAATAGGCTTTCACAAACTTGACTTGGCGCCCTAAGAAAACACGCCCGGATTATTGCCACGGGGAAAAACGTTTTGTTTGTAATCAAAACTAATTCCTCTAATGTCTGTGGGTGGAATCGACCGCCGAACATTCTTGTTTGGATTTATCAAATTGTTTCGGAGCATTTGCTTTTTTAGCAAGTTTAAAATATACCCGGGTATATGAGGCCTGCGGCATGATAAATGAAGCTTAATGGTAAAATCAATATAGCCAATTTTTCGTACCAAACATGCTTTGTATGCATCCCCGAATTTAAAAAAAAGCCTCTATGAATATCCACGGTTTTAAATCACAAGAGTTACCCTAACATATTATTTTTATATAATAATAACATAATTTTTACACTCAACTTTTTAGATTATCTAAATTAATTAAACTTTAGATAATTTTTAAAAAAAAATATGATAGATTTTAAAATTTACATTTTTTTGCTTAATTCTAAAAGATTAACCATTAAGATAAACCGATTAACACCGTTAAGATGCCTTAATCTTCATATTGGTCAAATTCGACCTCTTTGTGATTTCTTCCGATTCCCGAAGATGTGAAAAAAAAAAAAAATAGGACATTTTGGAAACTAGGTTTATAGATTAACCTAGCCACGCCGATGTGGTCTATTGAGGACCCCAAGTTTTTGGTTTTCCTCAAATAACTCTCTAAATATAAATTCTACGTGTCAATTTTTTTGAATTTGTCTAAAAAAATCTTATGAAAATATATTATAAATAATATTTCGTGTCCATACCGCAAGGACCCGAGCCGTCTTGGTATGCGGTTTTTGTAAAGAGTTTCCCTCTCTTGGCCCATTGCTGGCATTGGACGTACATCTTCTACCATGTTGGTATCGGATTTTACCCTCTCGACTGTCCAGGCAAGTAGGAGGGAGTTTGTCTCGGTATTCGTTTGTTCTCTTCTCAAAGGCGTTATCTGCTTATCTCAGGTTCCTTTGGCCTCAAATACAATGAAAGAGTTTGGAAGGCCCATGCCCTCAGCGAGTGAGAGCCGTGTGGCTGGCAAATGATGATGATGAAATAATATTTGTCCTTTATTGTCGGTAATCGCAAAAAAATACAACAATTTTCGCTTCTGCTTACACGAATGCGATGTTTATCTACTTAAGCAGTTTTATTTTTATCTTCTTATTCCATTCGTCCCGGCGGCTTGAAAAGAACTGCGTCGAGCGAAGGGGGTCTCAGAGACCCCAAACATTATGTCTCAAGATATTGATAATTCTTCATCATAGTCTTTCTTAGAATTATTCTTAGAATAAAAATAGTTATTCTTTATATAGTTCATAATGTAGCCGTAAATGACACGCGCACTTGGCGATGTCTCCCCGCAAGCTGATTTCTCGCAGCACGTGTCACTCGCGCGTTTCACTTGCACTCGACACATCGTACCGGATGCGAGCAAAAAAAAACATTGCACGGGTAGCCACAGAAGCTAATATTATTCTTATTATATTTTTTCGCGATTATATTAGATGGACCTACAAATAATGTCGCATTTTCGGAAAGCATAGTTTCAGTTGAGTTTTCTTCAGTCCTTTGACTAAGAAAGACGTGTTTGAATATTTTATGTCGTGAAAAGTCTCCAATGTTCGTTTTGCGTAGATGTTTATGCATTAAACATCAGAAAATGTCAAAGATGGTTAAAAACAAGTTTAAATGGGGCAATTTTAATTTAAAAAATTAGCCTAAAAATGGACGTCCCCGTGAAGTAGATGAAGCAGCTATGAAAGAAGAGGTTGAAAAAAATCCTTCACTCAGTATCGAAGTATAATAGAGCCTGGCCGGTACTTTATGGTCGTCAGCTCAAAGCTACCTGAAAAAGTGGGGAAGATTAAAAAAGAAGGCGTTTGGGTCCCCCATGCGTTGACTGAGAGAAACAAACACATGAGGCGCGGTATCTGTGAGTTACTGAAGGAGATAGAAGAGTCACAACATAAGATTGACAGATTAATTGTATCCAGCTTAGTCTCCAGACCTGGCTCCATTCGATTTTCAGCATTTTCGCTAATTTGAGCATTATTTATGAGATGTTTTTTAAAATCAAAAGATGAAATAAAATCGACCCTATCAGACTATTTAGATTTTAAACCTGCAGAGTTTTATAAGGAAAGGCATTTTATATTTACCTAATAGATGGCAGAAGGTCATAGAAAATATTGCTAATTACTTTGTATAATTAAGTTTAATAAATGATTAGAAACATGAGTTAGGGCTTCATTAAAAATGATAAAAGTGTGTGACATGTAGAATTTATATTATGTGAGTTATTTAAGAACAATTAAAAACGTGTGGTACCTAATAGACTCCATCGTTTAGGTTTATAAAAATGAATGAATGAATCCTGAGATATACTTTTCGAGTAAAATAAACCTATTATATTTCAGTTTAACATGTTATTATCCATATTATTATATTATCTAAAACAAAATTCTATTTAAGTACCGTAATTAATATCTTGAACAATCTTTCAGCGCAGACAATAGTGTGTACTATGATTAATGAAATGTCATAACCCTCGAACCCGACGCCAGCACGAATCCCATCTGAATGACAGGCTTATATTGACAATCTCTCACTATTATTAGGGATCACACACTCACGCATATTGTATGGTATGTACACCCCCGGAGGGTGTACACTGTGAGAAAACGAAGCAGGTGAAACAGCTGATAATGTACAATATAATATGAAAGCTCATTTATAAATTATTCATTCAAAATGCAAATTACACGTATCCGGGTCTCCTATCTTTATTGGCCCCTGTCGTTTACACGTGGTTCACGTGCGCCCTAACCAAAACCAACTGTAAAAATAATCCGGCACCAATCTCAGCAGCGAGCTGTAAATCAATCGAGCTACACGAATTGAGTTGTTTTCAAATAATAATTTAAATATTCCGGGATACACCACTGTGCGGGCGTAACGCCCACATCTGTGACGTAGACGTACGATCATGCGCGATTGAGGCGGAGCTTATTGTTGCAGTGGTGTAATTAGGATATTATAATAATGCGAAATTTATTATTTTTCGCATTTAATTTTCACACACAATTTAACTGAGATGGGCCGATCCGCGCTGCGAGTGCAAAATTAATTCGTCTCCATCGTTTAATTAATTGCAAAATTATCCTCCGAGATTAAAACGTGAAAATCAAAGCGAAAAATTAAATGAGAATCGTAATTGAGTTGAATTTGTTTAAAATTTAACATTTCGACAATCGCGGGTCTTAATCATTTTGCGTTCTAAAGGGCATCAGCTCCTTGAACCGTGTAACACACTTTGAACGAGAAATAATTGGAATAGGAGTCTATTGTACTAATTAATATATTTAATATTATAAATTATTGGCCATAAATAAACCTTTGGTAAGTTTGACGCTGAGGTTTTGCTTGGCGGAGTAACTATTTTGTGATCTTAAATTATTTACATTAAAATCGCATAAATATATTATAATATTTGATAGAAGAAATGTGAGGATTTGACATAAATCATGTGAACTCACCGCATCCAGTTCTCCCAGCTAGGCACACCAGGCACTCACCTTTGCGTTGTTATGAGCTCTTTTCTACTGGTAATCTTCTAAGCATCTAAAATAATGGCAAATCGTTGCATTATGTGAATTATTTATATTTAAAATAATTATAGGATACTAACAACTGCATGTAGTCGCCAGAAGCTACTTCGGTTTTCTTTCCCCAGAATCACTGACACATTAAATCACAGCGCTCACTAATTCACTGATTCACAAAATTAATAAGACATCACTGGTAATGATAAAAAAAAACTCGTTGCTAATAAACAAAAAACGCATATATGGAAAATATTTAAATAAAAATAATTCATTCATTTATTTTTCTCGTTGGAGATAATGATTTATTGACATAACAACTGTCAGTTTCGGCAAATTTACGTTTGGTATATAAAGACTGCTTTGTATCCAAAAATAAAATTATTTTGAGTAAGATTAAATGAATATTAATATTTCGTCTTTGTTTCTATTAATATATAACATTTAATTTTTTTGTAATATATTTTTATTATTATTATTTAAATAGCCTTCTAGCCGAAAGCGGGCCCTTGCCATCTGGATGACATTACGCGATCTCCACTGGTCCTTGGCTTGTTCTATCCACCTGCTAAGCACCAGCAGGTCGTCAGCCATAACTCTAGGACCATGATCCAATGTTAAGGTCCCCTAGAGACACAGGCTTGACCTTGACATTTTGGACAATTTAATTTAACCAGAAATATTGTGACCTATGTAAAAATCTAATTTCATTTGTAATGTAATAAAAAATCGAAGGGGATGTTAAAAAGTCGCATTAATAGATGAAATGTCTTAAAATTGTATACATATTGTATACATTATTTAATTTATAAATTTATTTATTTGCTTCTCACAAATCGTCATCTATAAGGAGAATCCTGCACACGGCCACGTTCCTCAGAAATGAGGGAAAGTGGATTAATAGTTTATATGGAAAAAAATAATTAACAAAAATTATATTTATTATGTTAGGTCATAAATAACTTCTGACTATTTTATCATACTTTTATTTTATATCCTAAAATTTGGTGGGTTGGGACTAAAGGAAAGCATCGAAGGCCTGCTTGATTTGCTCGTCATTAATGAAAGTTTTTCCATTCAAAAAATTCTGTAGGGAACAGAAACAAAATGGTGGCAGTCCGTAGGAGCAAGATCTGGGGAGTAGGGTGGATGTGGCAAAACAGACCAGTTGAGCTTCAGTATTTTTTCTTGAATCGCTTTTTCAGTGTGTGGTATGACGTTTTTGTGTAACAAGATTTCTGATTTACGAGTGCAGGACGCTTTTCTAGTAGTTTTTCATGAACTATTTGCAGCTGCTGAACGTATGTATCGGTCGGAATCGTTTTGTTGCGCTTCATCAGCTTGTGGTGGATTAATCCTCGACTATCCCACCATAAACACATTAAAGTTTTCTTGCCATAAATATTGGCTTTAGGGCCCGATTGATGGTTGGTCCTTTTTCAATCATTGGCTTTTGCGAAAAATATCTTCAGGTGATCCATTTTTTATCGTCTGCTATTTTTCTATCTAAAAAAAGACTCGATTATAGTCTTTCTGCCAACTCCCTTGGTTTTTGACGTGGATTTTGTTCCAATATTGCATTTAAAAGCGAAATAATCAAAGTCGGAAGGGAGACCCGCCCTTGGTTCATCGTTCAAAGACTCATCCCGGAACGAAATTTTACAACCCAATTTCTAACTGCCCTTATGGTTAGAAATTCTTTAGATCTCAAAAACGTAATGTCTTGACATTTCCTAACACTAAGCAGGAGACGATTAGTAGATGTCCATTCAAACAAAGAATTGATGTCCAACTGTAGCAAAAGGGCATTCAAAACAGTCTTCTTCGAAAACTGTACATCTTGCCCAAATTTTTACATGTATCATTCGCAAAACTGTTTTCTGCGGTCCAGATCATCTTCATTAATACCATGTACCGTTGTTGTAATGTAACTTCTCCGCTTACATCGTCTTAAAATAAGATAGATGCTTGATTTCCTGATCTCAATCACACGACTGTTTTAAAGATTTTTTGGATGTTTTGCAATAATTTTCCAGTACTCTTTCATGGCTGGTGAAACTCGTTAATGTTCTTCGTCATCTGGAACATTGTCTGTGAATATTCTGAATTATCTTTTATCCGATTAATTGTATATTGCATAGGTGGATTTGTCTAAAACTTCTTGTGATATTATCTCTGTATTAGATGGACCCAAATGTAATGTCGCATTTTCGGAGAGTATACTCTCAGATTAGTTTTCTTCAATCCTTTGACTGAGAAAGACGTGTTTGAATATTTTAAGTGTCGTGAGAAGTCTCACGCCAAGAAAAACGCAACGGAGCAACAAAAAATATTTGCGATGTTTATAGAGACGCATTATACATCAGAAAATATCAAAGATGGTTAAAAAAAAATAATCGGGCAATATTGATTTGAAAAATGAGCCTAAAGTGGACGTTTCCGTGAAGTGAACGAAGCAGCCCTAAAAGAAGAGGTTGAAAAAGATCTGACTGTTAGTATCGAAGAATTATCGAGCCAAGCCGGTACTTCATGGTCGTCTACTCAAAGATACCTAAAAATATTAGAAAATATTCAAAAAGGCGTTTGGGTTCCCTATGCGTTGACTGAGAGAAACAAACACACGAGGCGCGGCATCTGTGAGTTACTGAAAGAGAAAGAAGAGTCGCAACATTAGGTTTGACAGATTTTATTGCATCCAGCTTATTCATCAGACCTGGCTCCATCAAAATATCAGCTTTTTCGCTCATTTGAACATTATTTACGATTTTTTTTAAATCAAAAAATGAAATAAAATCGGCCCTTTCAGACTATTTCGATTTTAAACCTGCAGAGGTTTATAAGAAAGCATTTTAGATTTACCTAATAGATGGCAAAAGGTCATAGAAAATATAGGTAATTACTTTGTATAATTAGGTTTAATAAATGATTAGAAATATGAGTTACGACATTACATTTAGGTCAAATCCTTCTGCTACATTTTCATACTTTCAATAGAATTTAAAAATATATTTGCTTATTTTGAGAAGTCAAGGTCCACTCATTATTTCAAATTAATTACACCCTGAAAAGAAAGAAAAATCATCAAATTATGACCCGTTAAACAGTTTATATATTTTTTGTAATACTTAGTATTTCCTTTCTACATTTGTTTAGTTGTACGCTTGTTTTACGCAATTTTCCGCGTGCAAATGAGAAATTTATACATTTATTTATTATTAAATGAATACATTTCCGTTCTGTGGCACTGTGCCGTTTAATTCATAATTTCAAGTATCTGGGGAATGTTGATTCTACGTCAATTGACGTATGACCGCGCGTAATTAAATTTTTAATTCGACTTGAAAAGGGTTAAAACGTGAGAGCCCTGTACCGAAAACGCAAATAAGGTAAAAACGTTGATTCTGATGAACTGTCCGACCTATATTCTGGCCCGGTGTTCATCAAAGAAAAAGGTAATTTTATTAGAAAATTCCCAGAGCACAATTTCCATTTACATGGGAGGCGGAACAGAGCCGGCTCACATGCGGGGGGCGCCCATTACCGCAGAACAATTTTCATTAAACTTTATTGGATTTTCTCGATCTTTAAGTGGATTTCATTACATTATCGACTGTGGGCCTATCGTGTCCGACGGCAAAACAATGCGTTTGACCCAGTGTACAGGGTGCGGCGAACCCACGGAATTGAATTTAATTGAAATATATATTCTCGCGCATGTATAATAATTTAAATATCCCAAGATAAAACAATCACATACTGAAATATCTGGTAACCGAAACGAGAAATGACCCCTTCGGGAAACATTTCTCTCATAATGTTTTCCATAGACGTACATACACACTATTGTATCTAGGTATAACGGAACATTAGCGCAACTGTTTAGTAATGTTCGAAATTATATTAAACTATTTTTAATGATATTTTTTAATGTTAAAATTTAATTTTTCTAAAAGGGTTCGCAGACAATGTAATTAATTTAGTGTTAAATGAGGTATTTTTTTTATTTTTGTGAATTAATGACGTAGTTTAAAATTCAGAGCACACTATAAGAACTTTCGCGGCTCATCAACTGCACTTGGGGAATACTTAAGCTTATTGAAATTTAATAGCAAAATATATTCTTTAGCATAATTTATTTATATAATTAAACAATCAAGTTTAATATAGTTGGCGCCATTAAATTTCACGAGTTGATGAATCACATACAATTTCTAATATCTAAAATACTATTTATATATGAACCATATTGATTTTTCATCAAACAGATAAAACGCTAAACGAGGTCTTACTATGGTATTTCACCGCAGAAATTATCTACTAAAAAAAAGATAGTTATTGTTATATATTATATTATTATATATAAAATTGTAATTAAAAATGTCCAAAAAATAGTTTGGTAATAAACGAATCATACTATAACTTTTTGAAATACATATAATTTTGATCCGAGCCTTAAAATCCGGAAAATTTTAATTGTAAATTTCCACATTTTTCGATAAGTTACTTAGGTATCACAATATTCACAACTATTATTTTATTTATATTTTCTTCTATTTTTTAATATTATATTTGAAAATGACTGTTTATTTCTTATATAAACAAAACGGTTATAAAATCATTCTTTAAAAATTAAAACCTGATCAGTTTTACATAAATGTTCGTTACTTGAGATTATTACCTTAATATAATTATATATTTTCATAGCATTTTTATTATTATATAAAGTATCGATAGGATTTTTTTTGCGTATAAAAATATACTTCTTTGGTTGACTTTAAGGATTTTTACATTTTTACCCCCAGTTTAAAATTGGTGTGAAATGAGTCGAATTTTTACTTGACAATAGAAAAATGCATGTTTTTCTCCACTTCTTTTTGTGTCCAAATCCCTATTTGTTTTATCAGTAAAACAAATAGAATGGGATTCCTAACTCCCATTCTATTATATTAACTGATGCAAAAATTCCTCGATGGTTATTCGAGGATCCGACTCAACCAGAAATCTCAATATGTCATCTCCATCATCAAATTTGGTAGATCGTCGATTTCTATATCCCGATTTGAATCTTTAATACCAAAATTGACATCTGGTTTCGATATTTTCCCCTTAATAATATAAATTTTATTACCTATAAACAATGGTAAACAGTTCTAAGCAAAGAAATCTTACCGAAAAATGCCTTCTTTACTGTGTTTGGATACAAATTGCACTCGAACACTAGGTTATAAAATACGCGATATTTGTTTGGTCCCACTAGTACAGAGGTGAGCAACCTTTATTTACAACGGGCCAGCTACACATTTAAAAATGCTGTGCGCATGTAACACTGAGTTATCTTTTTATTAACAAAATAAACATAGTATAAAAATATACTGAAATAAACCACTCATTAATAGAAATACTATTATAAAATGGCAAAAGATTATCTAACCGATCCGTCACGGCGGTTCGAAACCAAACCGCGTCGTCCAAATGGGGTATTTTCCATTATAAATTATAAATTCCAAGCATTTTATGTCAAGATATTGAAAACATCTTGATTCAATATGTTTGTGTGTTACAGCAGAACCATATTCTTCAAAACCGTGTTATAGGAGGGTTTCATATATATTAAAATATTAGCTAAATTTAAATTCTATGCTCTAATTTTTGCGATAGATCTGTTATTTTCGTTTTTTAGCATTTGGCTAATTGGAATAAATACTGTGCAGTTTGATCTTTATTTAAATAAGGGGTTTTAAGGCACGTTTTAAGTTCTTCTCATTATGTTGATCTATATATATTTTTTATTAATATAATATTTTACTGATTCTGCTCTTTTAACCGATCCGTCACGGTGACTCGAAATCAACTGCGTCGTCCTTATCTATTTATAAGGTAAAATCGACCCCAAGCATTGATCAAGATATTGATGAAATCTTCATCAATATTTTGATGTTTTTTTTATAAAAAATACACTATTCTAAGAATAAAAATGGTTATTAATTATCATTATTAATATGCTTCCTAAATTGGTCGATATTTTGTATTTTTGAACTAATCAATATAACGCGTAAGTGACACGCGTACGTCTTTAATTCAGTTTACGTTTCACTCGCACTCGCACATCGTTACGGATGCGACGGAGAAAAAACATCGCACCCGTGGCTATAAACGCGAATATTTTTGGTTTAATTTTTTTCGCAATTGCGGAAAATAAATTCAAATAGTTTGTAATTTGTAGGATTTATATTAAAAGAATTATTATTTTTGGAAGGCTGACTGTATTTTCAACCAAAGTCTCAATGATTCAGGCCTTTATTACAATTGCCTATCCGACAAGGCGGCTAGAAAACAACCGCGTCGTCCGAAGGGGGTATCTCAGAAACCCAAGCATTTCATGTCAAGATAATGATGAATTCTTATCTTATAGATTATCAATTATTTTTTTAATAGATTATTCTTAGAATAAAAATATTTATTTATGATATGTATCATAATTTGATCGATATTTTGTGTTTTTTTTTAACTAATCAATATGAAGGATAAATGACAATGCTCTCGGCAATTTCTGAGATAAACGCGGATTGAGCTCTCCCAGCACGTGTCAATCGCACGTTTCACTCGCACTCGGCACATCGTACCGAATGCGAGCGGAGAAAAAACATCGCGCGCGTGGCAAAAACAATGAATATAGTGTTTTTTCTTTTTCGTAATTGCAGACAGATAAAATGAATAATTGTTAAATGAGGTACTATTGTAGTTACTTATAATATTATTAAATTATAGTATCAATTTAAGGATATCGTGATTCTTCTGTTTTTTTTCTTCAAATTCAGGTTTAGTAAAGCCACACAACCTCACCGGTAAGACGGTTCGTTATTTGTCAGGCTATAATATTCACCCTCTGTTTATTATAATAAATATTTTATATCTTTAATGGCATTGTGACGTCATTGAGTTTGAACAAACGGCCGTTTGGCTACCCCTGGCAAATGCGGGTAATCATTTTTAAGCGGCGTCCCGTTCCTCGCCAATGAAGTGTTCCCGTTTAAATTCCAGGAGCGCACAAAGCAAATTCCCCGTCACGTGCCGCGCGCACAGAATGTCACACGGCGCCACTCAATCTTCGTGAGACCTCAATACGTTTGCTCTGCACAAACATTCTCTCCCACCACTGCCAGTTGTTTACCGGCTAACCCCTTCCATTGCGCCCCTTCGTCTCAGCGCAATTCCTGAAACATGCGCCGGACACTTGATAACATTTTTGTGAGGTAGAGGTTTCAACCACAAGACAAAAAAATCTCCGGAATCGTCCGACGCCTACGCATTTCAAGATCTTATTTAATAATAAATGAATCGATCATTATGATAACCTTTAATTAAAATAAATACTATAAATATTATCAAAGCCGTTACGGAGTGTGGATGGAATTTCACAAGTTATTTTCAGAAGCATTTTAACATACCTTTGATCTCTTGGCATATTAAGATTATTATAAGAAAATACAAATGCTTAAATATATATGTATAAATTTCCCACGATATACGATTGGAATATGTTATTTCATACAATATTACGCTTCGATTAATCGTGTTGTGATAATAATCCAGATAATCCTACGCACAAATTCGTAACGTTTCACCATGTCTAATATAAATACCTCTCTGTTGAGATGAACTATGTCGTGAAAAATATTTAATTTTCAATAAAATATATGTTATACTGCCGTCAAATTCGAAATTTCATTTATAAAAATATATTTCGTTTCACGAAATAAAATCAGATTTGTTCGGGCCCGTCTGAAAATGTCCGATTATGATTGCGAGCAACTTTATTCGTTTTTCTGGCTCTTTTCGTACTCCAATACAGTCATTAGGCGGGGTGATAAATCATACATTGATTTATAGAAAAATATTAAATCAGAACGAAAAAAAATTACTTTCGATGACATAATATTGATTTTAAAATTATTATCAATATTTTTTATTAATAATTATATATGTATAGGTCGTTTATCAAATATAAAATTTTATATTGAAAATTATACGCCAAAATGTCCTAATGATAAATGGGACAGGGGACGCGTGAAAAAATTTTCATAATTGATGCATCTATTAAGGTTGCCGTAAAATTTGCATCTATCATTAATTATGACAGCAAAAAGCGCCAGTAAAAAAACAGAAAAAAACTGTTACTTAGAATGAAAAATAAATATATTACAATATTTAAAAATTGATTCTAAAATAATTTCCTATTGCTCCATAATATCGAGCTTTCTAAAATATTGTGACAATTAGAAACAAAACACCTCCATTGAATTAAAATATCTCACAATGTAAATAAATAGATTTATTCAACTTTCAATTATAGAATCAGTACCTTATCAAATGAAATGAAGTAATGAACTGAATTTGGCATACCTGAAAAATATTTACCCGTCGGATTTGAAAATATTCAAGGGTTGACTGATAAAATTATTTTAACATTGTTAATAGATTTCTTTAGAAGAAAAAAAATAGCAAAGAAGGAAATGTAAAGTATCAGAAAGAAAACTTAACCCTTTAATCACCAAGCCAATTATATGGATTTTTACCATACGCCGTATAAACTTTAAATAAAATGAAACGGCCAAACATATCGCCATTCTAACAATCACATTGCCTTCAAAAGATGTCTTTGCATTAATTTTCATTTAAAAATATTATTAGAAGCGTTTGCCGTGGCGCTGGTGGTCAGACGATTTCGCGTGCCTGCACGCCGTGGCGTCTAAACGGTTAAACTGTTTTTCTAGTCATGTTATGTTTTATATAGGTAAATACACTTACCAAGTGCAAATGATGTTTTATAAAATTCAAGTGTAACAACCCGATTTACAAAGAATCAATTTTTATGTGAAAAAGTCACTCGAAATTTGATGATTTATCATTGTTTAAAAAAAGAGGCTGTAAGAATTGCAACTAACACATTTGCAATGTAAAGGGATAATATTTTAATGTTCGCATGTGTCAATAATGTTTAAAAAACTTTGAACGAAATATTTTGAATTAAAAAATATCCCCAAAAGTGGAAGACCTTGTAAATTGAACGATGCCATACTTGAAAATTGTCAAGTATTTTATCTTCATTAATTAAAAAATTGCGAACAATCTTGGATACTTGAGTGTTCAAAAGCATCATAAAAAATATGTAAGGTGTACAAGCTAGGGAAAATGAATACCGCATGAGCAAAGTCAAGATAATCTAGGTGATCAAATAAATGCATCTTGTGTATCCAAAACAACGATTTTGCAAGACTTGATCACTGATGATGAAAAAATGGGTTCTGTACTCTAACTAAGAGCGCAAAAATTAATGGCTATGAAAGTTTCAAGTAGCCATATCAATCTCTAAGCCTCTCAAAAATGATCTGCTTTTCGGTATGGTGCGACTGCAGGAGCATACCGAATTGCACGAGGATGTTAAAAATAGACTAAATGAGTATTTTCCCTAGTCATCATCATCATAGGCGCAACAGCCCTATTTTAGAACCTTGGCCTCATTCAACACCCTTCTCCATTTTATCCGGTCTGCCACTACGTCGCTCTATCTTCAGGTAAGTTTCAATGATGCAGTGTCCCTCTGTACACAATCCAACCACCCCGGCCCTGGTCTTACTTTCCTCTGGGGACAGGAATACTTGTTATTCATACCCCTTTCCGGCGGCCAATTGTCCCACATCCTTGACACGTGATTATTCCACTAGAGCCTGGTCACTCTGACGACAGCTGTGATCGGTATATCCTTGTATACTCGGTACAGTTCCTCATTGCTACGGATACGCCATTCCTTGTCGTCGAATACAGCTCCAAGTATTCATCTCAGAATTCTTCTCTGTTCATATATTCAGTTTTCGCTATTCTTGTTCTGTCAAAGCCCAACATTCAAACCCGTATATTAGGACGGGCCTGATGAGGGTCATGTACAACTTAACTTGAGTGTTCTTTGAAAAGAATCTCGACCGCAGATGCTGTTGAAGTCCAAATAGCACCGGTTTGCCAGCAAGGTTCTTTTTCGTACTTCCACTTCATTTAATCAGCTAGGCTTGTATATTATCCAGGCCAGGGGATCTACAGCTCTTCAATTTACGGAATGCTACGACAACTCCTCAATGAGTCGGTCGGTTGTTCTTCTTTACTCTCGCCGTCAAAAGGGGCTGTTTGATGGTTATCAACTATTCGCAATTTTGCCTCTGAACCTCTAAATTCTTATGAGAGGCGCATTAAAATATTTCCAGTTAAGTAAAACAAATTCATCTGTTATATTATCATGTAATTTTTTTTAACACGTTAAAAAAATGAGATTCTGATTTTAGCATATTTTTCTACCTTAAATTATTTTAACTCTCTGTACTTTAAGCATCAACGATGCAGTTTTTCCAATGCGCAACACAATCGATGCGTTATTTACGGACAGATGTACACGAGCGCATGGTGATTGCGGCCACATAATTCAGGCCGTGGTCGTGGATCAATCCCCCCCTCTCTAGCTGAATTATAGATGAGCCAATGGCGTCCAGCCTTGGTGCTGTGCAAATATCAGCCCAGCAATCTATTCAAGACATTCAATAATGCATAGCCAAATCCAGACGTAAGATAGACTGGGGAAAGTGGGGAGACGGATAAATGAATAATAGCCGATATATTTTGAATAACTTACCAGAGGCGAGTGCCTTTAATGCGATTTAACTAAGAAATTTGCGACTTTGAGTGAATATATATCGGAAAGTAATTTCGTTATTTTTTATGAAAATAAAAGACGATTTTCTTATATTGAATTAATAATTTATTGTATTATATATTGTTCATTCTGGTCCAATACCTTTTGCTATCTTTCTGGCAGTAGCACAATTGTACGCTCATAAAATGTTTGTTCATTGCTGGAAAAAAACTGACCCAGGTAATTTTTGACCTCTTCATTTGAAGTAAAAGGTTTCCCGTCTTCAAAATTTTGTGGAGATCGGAACAAATAATAATCAGAAGTTGCTAGCTCTGGTGAATATGGTGGGTGTGGCAGTATATCCCATCCAAGCTGTAAAAGCTTTTGGCGAGTTAACAACCCATGAGGCCCCATTATCTTGGTGGAACACTGCACCTTTTCTATTGATCAATTCTGACCTTTTCTGTTTAAGTGAATCATTTCATTTGTCCAGCCGATGACAGTACATTTCAGAATTAATCGTTGTGTTCTCCGATAGAAGCTAAAACCAAACGATTCCTTTGAAATACCACCAAACAGATAGCATCAAACTTTTTTGATGAATATCGGCTTTCGAAGTGCTTTGAGCATCTTTTTTACTCCATGATATCACAAGTTTAACATTGTTCTTACAACAAAATTGATCATTTTCTTGACGTTTGAGAAGCAAATCACAGACGTCAACGCGACGGCACAAATTTCTTTCCGTAAGAACCCCTATGTCGAACTTTGAAATTAAACCTAGGTGTTTCAAATGATCATGAACAATCGAATTCGATAAATTTAATCTCTCAGCGATCTCACGAGTTGTCATTCGCCGGTTTGCATCATTTTTTGTCTTCATCAGCGTTGGCACTAGCGTTCTGTCAATACATCTTCTCCATACATATCGGATATTTTTTTTGCTTCAACAGCATTTCGACCTTTTCGATAGTGAAAAAGTAAAATATGCCGAAAATGCTGCATATTTGAAAGGGTACCTACCGACCAAAAACTACTGCGTAGAATCAATCGATTTTTTTCACAAATAAGCCTTGCTATATCAGCTGTCAAAATATATAATGATTACGCGTCTTAACCTATTTAACTTATACGGGGAGTATATCATGAGAAAAGCTCTTGAAAACTGGGAAGGTGGATTTAAAATAGCGGGTAAAAAAAAAAAAATCTTAGAAATGCGAACGATACGACATTATTAGCCACTATGGAAGAAGAAATGGCCGATCTGCTGAAAAAAGTTATCTGTGTATGTAAGAAACTAGGACTCGAGATCAACATTACTAAAACCAAGCTGATGACCATCGACAGGAGTAATCAGCTATCTAGAACTGTTACTCTTCCGGATCTGGGGAGGGTTGAAGAGTTTCTTTATCTCGGATCACTACTTACGAGTAACAGAAATTGTGAGCCGGAGATAAGAAGGCGAATAGGATGGCTAAAAATGCGATGTCAAAGCTATCAATGATTTGGAAAAACAGGGAGATATCCAAAAAGACAAAAAACGTTTAGCGCAGAGTCTGGTATTCTCAATTTTTATTTATGGCGTAGAAACCTGGGCCATAAAGGAAAATATGAAAAAGAAAATTGACGCCTTTGAAATATGGTGCTGGCGATGTCTGGTGAGAATACCATGGACCGCTAAACGCACAAACGTGTCTGTCTTAAAAGAAATGGGGAACTACATCGACTTTCGATGATATGTCTCAAAAGGATTCTTCGATACTTAGGGCATCTCGCCAGAAGAAACGATAGCCTGGAGAATTACGTCGCGCTTGGAAACGTACAAGGACGCAGGGGAAGGGGCAGGTCGCCCACCATAGGCTCTATCGTAGTAGTTGCGATGCGGGATGCATAATGCGGAGAATCCTGGAGAGACAAAATCAAGAATTTTCGGAACAAGAATGATCACGATCCTTAGACATAAGGGTGCCGACCTAAGAAAGATGCACCTTAAGCATGAAGTTGGCTGTGTAAAAATACAATTAAGTCCTCTGTTGGGAAAAAACGAAATGACTTTCCGAACAACCCAATTTTGAGGCGTACTTATTTTCGTAAAAATCACGAGCTTTGTTGTTTTTTTATCTTTAATTATTTTTTTAACAATCTCTCGGATTGTCTATTAAACCATTTGACCCCTTCCCCGTGCTGGTTTTATGATTTTGCAGCCATATTTCTGTGTGCTCTGTTCAAGAATCCCCTTTAAAATAATTCACGGCAGCAGTAAAAGAACAAAATAATCTTGCGGGCGAGTGTGAGCGGGCACGCGACGCCATCACGCACTGTTGCGAATTGGCCTCACCACCCCCTACTCTTGCGACCCTCACGGGTGGCGAATAATTTATGTGCACACCATCAAATGAAGACGAATCTATAAATTTGCGTGTAAGTGATGAGCGACAGGAAACGCCCGGCTTTATTAAGATATTAAAACTTTGGGCGAGGGAGCCAGGTTGGGATTGGGCGGGCGGTGGGTGGGGGGGTTAAGGTTGCACAATTATATAATTGCGTTTCGGATTTGTGCCGAGTGGCGTTCGCTCGTGATGCCCGAGGGTTATGTATTGGCTCACGGCATTATTAAACGCACGTGTAATGGAGATGTGCACGCTCGTCGGGGGAACAGGCGCAATCGGGTAATCTAAAGTGGTTTTCGAGTTTGTAGGTTGTTGCCGAAATTATTCAATTTGAATATTTTAAGATTTAGATGGATGCTCAAGACACCGAATACTAATTATTTGTTAAACGCCGTGCGCAAATATCAAATAATTACGCGACACGCGACACGCTCCAATCCGACCTTGGCGGCGGTCGTACGAATTCAAACGCACGCTCGCACACAAAACCCACGCACACAATATCGTTGACGTATTTTAAAGCCAATTAAAAATGCCCTTTAAAAAATGTTTTTTAAAAAATACCAACGTACATATTAGTTATTACTATTATCCTTGTGGGACGTAAGACTTAAGCAAATCATGATGATAAGCATTTTTGATTGAAAAGAAAGGGTTTTTTTGTAAAGATAACGTTGACTATAATATTATTATATCAGTCCCAATAGCCAGGGAGTGTTTTATTAAATATTTATGTAGGTAGTTTGGCATGTTGGAGTTATTCAATTTAATGTCATTTATCCTTCGTTGAATAAATAAATATATAAAAAAAAAATTATAAATTTCAATGTCGTGGTTTGGCACTGGGAGGAATATTAGTGTGAAAGGCTTATTGTTTTTTCATCTTTAGAATCTCTATCGAATCTTTAAACGGGTGAATGGTGCCTTAGAATCTTTCTGTTATGCCATCCATCCATCGTAGTCAAACAAATAAATACCATAAATAATGTATTTTTTTCAGGGGATCTGTTAGAACATACAGTAAGTTCTAGACTTACGATAGGGTTTTATACCGCTACCATTTGGACTTAATAATAATAATTAATAATAAAATATTAGAAAGGGAATAAAATGTATATTATATAATATTAGTTTTAACCTTAACTTAATATAAGTAAATAATTATAAACCAAATAGACGTTCATTACAATTACTCTAGAGCAGTAGTGAATGAACCGCACCCCTTTGAATCTGAAAATAGGTCTCCCCCCCTCCCCCATTGAAAAGTGTTTTGATTTTTTAATTTAAAAAATACATTTTTTTGCGAAATATATTGTGTATTTAAAATAAATTGTACATTTTATCAAAGAAACGATTGGCCGAAACCATTGAAAAATATCAAGTAGTTTTCAAATATCACAAAAATAATTATTTTGTTAAAACTGTCCCGCACCCCCAGAAGTACCTTCCCGCACCCCTGGGGATGCGCGCACCCCCGGTTAAGAACCACTGCTCTAGAGTAATAATTTCCGTATCTATGCTATATATCTGTGCTAATTATATATCCTTTAATCAATTTATTTTTATCTTAGAAATTCTATCGCTAGTCCATATTTTGAAAAATGTTACAGCTATTTTTTTTAGTCGTTTTTATCTATTCTTCAATTCCTTTATTTTTTCTGTAATTTATTTTTCCTCAATCAATCAAGTCAAGGTTTTTGAGTTCTTTATCATCATTTTCTAAAGTTGAATTACGTCTTCATTGTCAATTTCCAGATTAGGTTGTCTAGAAAATGTATAAAAAAATTTTAATATTTTATTATCTCTTTTAAAATTAATATTGTTAACATAATGTTTAAATATTCGTTCTGCATTCCTTTACGGCGTTATTACGTTTGATTTTCGAGATATTTTAATGTACGATAGATGTTGTAATTTTATCAAAAAGTCTTTCAATATCTGCTCTAGCAATTGTTCGGATGTGATTCCAAGTAAAATAATATTTTTTTAATTATCTATTAATTAAACATGTTTTATTTCTCTAGTATAAAAAAGGAAAAAATGCTGGAAATACTTTGAAAATTTAGAAGTGTATGTTGACGTTATTTTGAATATGCAAAAATAACAAGAATAGTTCTGATAATTGCGATGTGGTGATCTAAGCTTGAAAAATCACAAGTGAGAAAATCTAAGGCTAAGAATATCGATGCCGAACGAGTTTTCGAGACATTTTCTTCAATAAGGTATCTGATTTTTTTAGGAAAGCATTAAAAACTAGTAAAATCGTTGGAGAAAGTATTGATTCAAAAATAAATTATATAACTAAATTGATTAATTCTAACTCTTTTCGGCAATCTAACGGCAATGCTCAAGAAATGACGATATTTAAATTTCGTCCATTTTCAATTCAAATAAGGTTTCACTTATTAATAAAT
Source organism: Philopotamus ludificatus (assembly GCA_022495035.1). Taxonomy (NCBI): domain Eukaryota; kingdom Metazoa; phylum Arthropoda; class Insecta; order Trichoptera; family Philopotamidae; genus Philopotamus; species Philopotamus ludificatus. Next base: position 75,232 of record JAGXCT010036440.1, on the reverse strand, counting down.
TTAACTTAATAATATAAAGAGTGCAGTTGCATTTATTATGCATTTTTATGTATGAATGTGTATGTCAGCCAGACGAGTAATTCGCATCCATCCAAATGGCACTGGCATCAATAGTTTTTGAATTATGAAAAGCCATGGAGATCGAGTTGAAATGTAATTTCCTGCAGGAAATACGTTGGTTTCATCCCATCAGACGTGACAACGTTGGCGTTCAATTCATCAATGTTACAAACATCGACACGAAACATTCAATACATGTATTAATTAATCAATAAAAATATTTATTAAAATAAAAAGAAAACGATTCTACTCTTCGCTCCGTTAAACGTTATCAATGAAAGCGGCGAGTTTATCTCAAATTTATGTTTTTGATTGACGCCCTCTGACATGGCAGCTTTCGGAATATTTTGTTTGATTTAGTCTAATATAGATATTTGACGAACCGTTTTCAATATTTGCCTAGTAATTAAGCTGGTTAATCATGCCGCAGGCCTTCGCCAAACACTATTTGCTTCGCGTAAGGGATAACCGCAAACATTAAAAATACATTTTTCCATGCTAAATCAATTCATTACGTGTGCGGTCCGATTTTATTTCTATTTCTTGTATATACATTTTAATCTGAAATTCGTTTCGGCGTAATCCCGTCTGCCTTTACGCACGTCAGCACTGTCAGGACGTGCTGGTCATATACCCTTTTCAAATAAATGGCCAACATGGATTTTAACCCACCAATTACATTTATGTGTGTTTGATGTGTTTAACTTGAAAACGCTGAAAAAAAGCTTCAGCCGTCACGTCGATATCGACATTTATTTGCTTTGTTGGGGATATAAAAAAATGTTTCTTTCGGCGCAAGTTTAATGAAAATACTTTCTAACCATATCAATTTATAAATATATATTTTTAAATAAATTTAAAAGATTTATGGATGTATTTAAAGTTGAACGATTTTTTTTTAAAGTCAGAAAAAAGGTTTCGGCTGATTTGATTTACATGACGGTCCGGGCAAATGTATTTCCCAAACAAGTCGATTTGAATTAAACATACGGATGTATCCTGATTTACGTGTTGACCGAATAAAGCTTTAAATACGCTTAACGACTAAATCAAAATATTTGAATGAAAATTTAAATATTTATTTTAAATTTAAATCGCTACTGACTAACTTTCATTTTATCTGAAATGAAAAAATATCTAACCCGTTTTATTCACTATTTTTAATCATAAAAATCAGAAATACCTTTTAAAATTTTAGATATCCAACTAAAAATTTACTCCTATACTATTTTTTTAAAATCCAAATATTCAGCACAATCCCGTAAAATATAAAAATTAGAGCAGCAACTTGCACCTATTGCACAATATAATAAAATGGTATTAACATCGTATAAACGTTTCTAGCAACAAAAAAGAATTGTATTACTTTGTCGTCATGACAATTATTTGTAGAAGTTAAGTTGGAAAGACATAAATCTTGTCTTTAACGGATTTCTCACTACAGAGCCAATATACCCTGGGAAGGAAAACCCTAATCTGTTGACCAATAATTGGTCTAGTCTCGATACTTTCGCTCCTCTTCCTTCTTTCTTTCGCTTCTCTCTGAAGAGGTCTTTCCCACGATGAAAAGATTTCTATTGCGCGCCAGGGCTAATAATCACTTGTGACCGCCTGTGTATATATATATATATATATATATGTGTGTGTGTGTGTGTGGTCGCTCGCTACTTGTCACTCGTGACTCGTTATAAGCAGATAACACCTTAGAGAAGAGAACAAATGAATACCGAGACAAACCCCCTCCTACTTGCCTGGACACAGTCGAGAGGGTAAAATCCGATACCAACATGGTAGAAGATGTACGTGTCCAATGCCAGCAATGGCCAAGAGAGGGAAACTCTTTACAAAAAAAACCGCATACCAAGACGGTTCGGGTCCCCGTGGTAGGACACGAAAGGGAAACCCTCACGTGTGAGACTCCCTCACGGTTTCTTTGGCCTCAACTACCATGCGAGAGTTTGGTAAGGCCCATACCCTCAGCAAGTGAGAGCCTTGTGGCTGGAAAGCGATGATGATGATGAAACTTTTCTAGGATAGCAGAAATAAGCAAAAAAAATTGTATTACTTTGTTGTCATGACAATTATTTGTTAAAGTTAAGTTGGAAAGACTTTTATATATTCCAGCCCTTCTCATATTAATTAATAAATTTTAAAGGCCACAAAAAAGATTATTAAAATGAAATGATTTATTATAAGCTTATGTTGATAATTTAAAAGTATAATTGAACTATTATACAAAATATTTTTTTAATATTGATTTTATGCTAAGATATAAATTAATTTAAATAATTTTAATAAAAAGATTAGTTTCTTCATCAATTCCTAATCCCCAAGAAGTCGACAAAACGTAGTTCTTTTTTTCTATACACGAGAATATAAAAAGGTTAGATAGGGTCGTGAATTTCGAAAACGGTGGCTAAGGCATCAAAATATATTTTTTTTTAATTTTTAAGAAATATTTTATTATTAACACACTACAACGCGTAAACATTTTCGACTAGCAATAACAAAGTAAGCATTTAATATTACTATCAATGTCAAGATTTGTCATATAATAGTGTACTAACACAAAATAAAGCACTGCGATAATCGGAATTTGATATAAAAAAACTTTAAATATTTTTTGTTTGTTAATAATATAAGGATTACAATTAAACTCTGGTAAAATTCAATGCCGGTTTAAAAAAATAACCTTTTTTAGTGATATTAAGCATCCTAGAATGCATTTTAAGTCATTTAGTGAAACTTTCCTAATTAAAAAATATGTTATTTATTTATTTGACTACAATGGGTGTATTGCAAAATATCAAGATTCCAAAGCGCCATTCACCTGTATAAAGATTCAATAAAGATACTAAAGATGCAAGGGGAATGTGTCTCTCACTATAATATTTTTGCGGTATCAAACCACGAAACCGGTTAACATTTTTTCATATTATTTCAGTTGGATTGAAATTTATATTATTTCTTTTATAATTATTTATTCAACGAAGGATATATGGCATTAAATTAATTATTTCCAACTATCGAACTACCTACATAAATATTTTGATAAATATGCAGAGATAATGGGTCTCCTCCACTTACATACGGTGTTACAAAGAATTCCATAAATTGATAGTTTTCGTCGTACACCTATCCTAGTACTAACATAGCTCAGTCTCGGTTAACTTACATTATCGAAATATTTTGCATGCTACCTACAAGCCATAACACTGGCTAAATAAAAATATATTTACTTTAATACATTGTTTTAAGTGTGCGAAAAATATTTTTTTTAATCACTAGCCATTATGGTGTGGTGTAGGTATCTTATCCTAAAATCGTGGCGCGATATAAGGGGTGGGCCGTAAATAAGTCTGCAGTGTCAGTGGCTATAAATTGCGGGGCCGCATTTAAAGCATGCCAGCGACAGCCCAACTAAACATCTGTATTCATAGTTTGATTATCTATTCAGGCAGAGAGGGATGGGCCTTGGAATGAATTTATAACATTGACCTGGGTGTCAAGGTTCACCTGGGATATCAGCCCTCGTCAGATGAATACGAAAATAGCGAACAATACAACAAAAACCGGCCGAATTTAAATAAATAACATCGTTTTTTGCGACCTTATTCGATTCATTTGACCTCTCCGACGTTCAGAGTTTGATCTGGCAGATTTCAGTTTTGAAACTAATTGAATCAGTTTTGACGGTTCGGGATTGCGGCCGGCTAATGGAGGCGTTGTGCAAACGATCAGATTTAAATCGGCCAAGAAGAACCCAAGCCGGCAATTTCAATAAAACAATCGAATTAACAGCAATCAATGGGGCGCTGTTAATAAATGACCGATATCGAAATCGGACTGGAAACTTTGCGTCCCGGGTGAGTAGTCAGCAACTAGAGCCCCCGGTGGATCGGGCATGAACAAACGATCAGAAAATTTAAATACTTGTTTATTATATAAGTTAATATTAGTATTAAAAAAGCATTATATAAAGCATATTAAATAAGCAACAACAACCAATGAATATTTACAATTTTTGTATATCTATTATATTCTATGGGCATTGAAAATGTAACAAGAGTAAAACTCAGTAATTAGACTTTTATGAGGTCTATTAGAGACTTCAAGCATTTTAAGCACATTACACTTGACATTTAACGATGTCTCGCCGCATACTGAGTTCTCGCAGCACATGTCACTAGTACATTTCACTCGCACATAGCATACCGTAATGGATGCGAGCGAGAAATAACATCGCACCCGTGGCAACAGAAGCGAATATTTTTTTTCGAAGTTGCGGACAATAACGATAAATGATTATTTATAATATTTATTCTTTAGAGCTTTTTTTAGAAAAATTCAAAATGTGTGACATGTAGGATTTATATTAAAAGAGTTATTCGAGAAAAATCAAAAACTCCTCAATTAACTCCATCGGCACGGCTAGGTTAAAGGCATAATTAGTCGAACTATTAATTCTGATAAAAACTCCCATGTCTATTATTTTATATAAATTGAATTCTTTTTTCTTGTTAAGCTAATGGCGGTGGTATAAGATTGTATCTTAAATGCTTCGACATGCTTTTGTACTCATTTTAAAACCTGGATTATTCGCAAACAGTTTTGGTTACGTTTACGTTACTTACGTATTATTCAGTAGACAGGTAATAAATTCTTTGGGCTCATCGTCTTCAAAATAACTATTTTAAAGTTATCCTTGTTCTGCCAGTTCTTGGAGGTTGTCTCTCCAACTGCATATTTTATTATTTTCGCTACCTGTTTTATCAATAAACTGCTGATATATGCAACAAAGTTAATATGCCATAAAATTAAATACGATTTTCTGGTCCATTGGCTAAATTAGACATGATGTTGAGTGGTAGGAAATGTATATAAACCGAAATGTAAATATTTAGGTCTGACAAGTTGATAGGAAGGCCTGGAGCATTATCCAAAAGTAAAAGAGCCCTTGTTTTTTTTATATCACAGATATATTTTACGATTGGACAAAAATATGTAGATAACCTATTTTAAAAAATGCTCTAGTTATTCAACAGATTTTATTAAATTCCCAAATCAAAGGCAAATTAGATTTTGAATAACTTTCATGGCTTTTGGCGTTTTTTATGGGCTTCCTGTAAACCGCGTTATATCAAAATAATCGAGGAAGTATTAAATTAAGTCATACTGTAATTCATAGATCCTTAGCATTCAACATCTTACATCGCAACTAATACGTAGCAGTCTGTTGGGGCCTTTACTTTAGAGGCGTCTTACCCAGTCTCCAGTCCCTCATACGTGAAGTATTTATAATTGCACATACTTGGGGATCAATGCTTTCGAAATGTGATTTTAGAGACGTCTTCTGAGAATACCATTCTGATAACGCATAAACATTTCTGTCCTAGAGGAAAATAGACTCTCGACCATATGTCTCAAAGAAACGTACCAATTATTTAAAAATCATTATTATAATAAATTAAATATGTTTTAAGTAAAGCATTAAGTGGTAGATTTTAAAACATTAGGGAAAAAGTAGAAACGAAAATTATAAAGAATATTAAAAATGTCATTACTGGAAATAAATTTCATTCGATCATGATTTAAAAATAAATTATTTAAGATACTGCATGATGCACCACATGTTTTTTTATGGAATTATTACAGTAAAAAATAGATAGAAAAAACTTAATAATCTTAATCGAAATTGCATACTTACAATAAACATGTGTATGAATAATATTTTTTTTTCATAAACTTTTGGACATTCTATTTGAAAAAAAAATGATTCACAGTTGCTTATCTAAAATCTATTGTTATATAGCAACCTAAACCATTTATTTTTAAATTTAAATAAAATAATGATTTTTTTAATCAGATATCAGATCAAACCCTATTGATGCTTTTTATTTATTTGCGCAATAAATATCTCATTTGGCCCACCCAATGATTTCAGTTGGACACTCCTGGTCTAAATCAAGCTAAAAGTGATCTTTAAACAATCTCGAATCTTACGTTCCACGTCATGAATCGTCTCTGTACTTTTTGTTTAACAATGAAACAACTCTTATTAGTATCTCAGTATAATCAGCATCTTATTTGTAAAGTGAAATTATATTTTCTGCCAAAAGTAAAATAAAATTTAAGCAATTCAATATTTTGAGAGATTGTATTTCACGATACTTTTCACAGAAGTATTCCAATTAAATCCTAATCGCGTTTTTTCATGACAATAACTAATTATTTAGTTCGTGGAAATACGCTTAATTAATAATATATTTATTTTATTATTTTCTTATATTTTATATAAGGTAAATCCTAGTCTCTTTATGTTAAGTATTTATTTTTTACATAGAAGCTGGAAGGGTTTTATGTCCTGTTTATTGCAGATCCACTAATCAGGTCATAATTAGAAAATGTATCTATAGAATATTAATTGCTTTATTACATTTTTTGGTACTACATATGTATTAAAAAGATTAAATGAAAATTTTCGCGGTTTTAATTTTATTTTTATTGCATAAATAAAATATTAAATTAATTTATTAACATGTGCGAGTTACACGAAATTTCAAATTTTCGGATTATCGCGAATATATGTATATTCGCACACGAATTTCCATCACACGAAAACACAAATCTACCCGGGCCACTGTTTGCGGTGGCTGCGGTCCTGTCCGAAATTCTGCGCCCTGGCGCTTACGTCCTTGCGTGCCGCACCGGCCATCGAGTGATAAAAGCAAACAATTATTCTAGAGCCGACACAGTATATTCAAATGGCCGGGACGTTACGGCCACCTGGGGAATAGCCCATTTCCAAAAAAAAGCACTACACGGCCAACTCGGAAGATTCATAAATCACGGGAGCATGGCCATCTTGGACCGGAATTTTCATACGTTTTTGGCCACATTCATCATACTGGCGATTTAAAGTGCGGTGATCGTGCCAAAAATTGCATACGTAACATAAATACTATAACTTTAAAAACATATATTATAATAATCATAGGCAATCTATATTTATATAGATGATCCTCGGGTTATTGAAATAAAAAATATGTTTTAAAGATCATGCGTTGACTTTACTATATATTTTTTTTATTATTTCATTCGCCGTCATACTTTTACAGCGTCCAAAAAGTGGCTGGCGAGAATAAAGGACGTTGCGAGTTCATTAGCGAGGAGCCGTTTGCGTTAATGTTTAACGACGCGTAAACCGTACATAATATATAAGGAAAAATAAATTATGAAGAAACTCAATTTTAACTCCTCCCCAGTCATACTTTTTTTATTGCAGCAAGAATAAAATTTTCATTATTGAAATTAAAACCCATCGTTAATCCCTCCAGGTAATATCGAGACCGGCTGTATTTCATTTTCCCGGGTTTATTTTGGGAAAATGCGAATGTGAATATAATGCGGCCCGATTTTATTTTAAATTATGTGTTTGTAGATATGTGGCCCGCTTTACCAGCCATTATTATCATGAAATATTTTAATACACCTTCTTAAGGACCGCTTAAAAATATTTTTCGGCACGCACGACAAACAAAATTAAAGAAAATTTGAACAAACATGCAAAACGCGACACATATATCGAATTATTTAAGCCGACATTTTTATTTTCCGAAGAAAATCCCCACGATAAAAGTGTTGCAACGATTAACAAAAATATATTAACTGAATTTAATAAATCATTTAATTATTTTAAATAGAGATAGAATTCGGCTCAGTGCCATAAATCATCCCCACAAAACCGCATTAGAAATTTAAATGTATATTTAATACTAAACGTAGATAAAGATAAAATGTAATCTGTGAATATAAAGTATTTTTTAATAATATTATTAAATTGTGTATTTTTAAATATAAGTCTTATTATAAATAAACAACTGAATAAGTAATTCTGATTAAAAAAACTATTACATGGAAAAAGCTTGCAATCAAATAAAATTGATGAAATTCGCAGAAATTTAATAGAGATCTTTTTTTGATAAAATTCGAGATTCTTGATTTACATGCACAATAGATATTTAAAAAATGTTATTTACTTATTAAATTGTTTAAAATATTTAATCAAGATGAATATTATTAGTCAGACGAGTATAGAAGATGTGATAGAACCCCGTGTTGACTGAAATAAATCCTTCGGCATCTAAAACTCATTTTATTTGACTTGACGTTCCATTGAAATGTGAAGCATTGTTATTGTGATAAAAAAATGGCTTAATAAAAGCTTTAGTGACCTCAAGTCTCAATTAAAATATTTTTTGAATTGTTGAAACTCATACGTTAGCAATGTCAATTTAATTCGTTGGCCAGCCAATATCCGCGCGGGTAAATAAATGATTTTTCATGGACGGCCTTCCCAAAAATTACACATGAAATAGTTGGCACGGCATAAGAATACATTATTCAATCCGTTCATTTCCTGCGATCGGAATTTAAAAGGGGGCCCGGGATCGGACCGCCAGATACGATCTGGCGAATATTAGCCGGAGAGGTGTTCGCGTGTGCCCCAAAAATTTAGATTTCGAAATCAAGATGGCGATAATCGGCGCCGGAATCGTGTTCAAAAATGGTCATTACAGGGGGCGCGAGTCTGCGCCCAAATGGCGCTCCCGAACCGGCCCCGAAACAAAGGACCCCCCGGAATGGTGACCTTCGGTACTCTTAATAGCTTTATTACGTGGCCAAGTGTTTTTGTTTGTGCGGGATACCTTTCGGGGCTCCCTAATGTGAAAATTAGCTCTTGCAGTTTTATTAAATTAGAAGAAATAGGCTGAGGGCGTGAAACGGCTTCATGTTAAATAAATGTTCGTACGACTTTCTTCTTATCGCTCCTCTTAACGTCACGCAAACGTCCCAAACAGGATATGCGTTTTGCGTTGTATTTTCCTTAAAATATGATACATAATATTTTCTCTCGCTTCTTATAATAAATCTAGAGTATCATATTTATCATCTTCTTCTATTTCAGGTGCCTTGTCCGTTTTCGGACGTAGGCGATCTGCATATCCTTATTATATATCCTCATAATAACAATACCAGTGTTATGGCTTGTAGGTAACATGCATATTATTTCGATAACGAAAGTTAGCCGCAACTGAGCTTAGTCAGTTTTAAGTTAGGTGTCCTACGAAAACTATAAATTCAAAAAATAACCAGTGTCGTAATTTGACACTGAAGGGAATATTAGTGTGAGAATCTCATTTTTTTTGTATCTTTATATAGGAAAATGTTGCTGTGGAATAATACTTTTATGCCATCCATCCACCGTAATGAAATAAATATATTTTTTTTTGTTTTTGGCGAGCTGGAACAATTCTGAAGCTCAAAATCCGGTCCAGTTGCAAATATTGTACGATATCTTATTTTTTCCCAACTACCGTTTAATTTATACTCTTTCTTAAACGATGGTCTGATGTGTCTAAACTACCTAATTTTACGTATTTTTACAGTGTCTAAATGCTCCCGTTCCTTGTAAAGAAGTTGAAGAACCGTTCTATTCTTTACATGTTTCATCATGGAATCTTCAGCATTCTTCGGTACCACATTTCAAACGCTTTCAGCCGGTTATTATCCACTACCAGCAACGCTCTCGCAACCAAGCATAATAATAGACCACATAAGTATTATTGCAGAGTTCGGAGACGTATCTTCAAGAAGAGTTGGCGAAAATATATAATGTTTTTCATTTTGAAGGAAGCATTCCTCGTAATTTCAATTCTGAAATTGATTTTCATCTCTGAACTTTTATATTTTTCCACTTGCTGCATCTGTTCGCCGCGTAATGCTAAAGATTACGAGTCTAATAATTCTTAGCTTATAGCTTTGTTTTTTTTATTAATTGTTAAGCCCCGTCTGAAACGCTTTGTTAACATGATTCAGCAGTATTTGGAGATCTTCGGCATTTTCCGCCACTATCACATTGTCATCTGCGAGGCGGATGTTATTTATTGTTTTCTACATTATCAGTGTAATGTAATTTTAGTAATATGGTATTTACCCATTTTACTCAATCACACATATAAGGAATAAAAAATATTTAAATTTAAAAATGCAACAACGGTTATCCAAAATATATTTTTTTTACGATGTAATAGGATTTATTTCGTATCTACCTCTTTCATTTAACTGGCTAAGGGGAAATATGTATAAGTGTAAGAGACTCTTTGTCTGCGCTTCTAGAGAATCTTTATCGAAGCTTTATGTGGGTAAATAGCGCTTTTGAATTTTTCCTGTCATGCTATTCATCCATCGTCAATTACTATAAAGATAAACATAAAAAAACAATATTTTCATACTAACAGCCGAATATTACTTAGTTTGTTTTTTTAAATAAGTTATTAACTCTGCTACTTACATATTTATTCATTCCAATTACTAAAGAAAACAGGGCCGTGATAGCTCAATAAAAAAATAAATACTGTCAGTAAGGATCCTGCGTCAAAAATAACTTAAAATATAGGTATACTTTGGTTCTTATATTTCTTGGAATTTACAAAAAACACTTATCGAAAGAAGGCTCATAAAATTAACCGCCATAAAAATTAGTATATCGACGGTTGTTTATGATAGCCATTTTATTGCTGTATAAGTAATTTACATTGCTTAAGTTGTACATAAATGAATTATATGATAAAGATTTCATTGAATATCTCAGTCGACAGCTGAAACAGAAGATCGGAAGCGAAGAATTTATTATTTCATTCGAGTAGAATTTATTTACAACAAACAAGAACAATTATAGCAAAGCACTGGCTACTCTTCCTTTATTTCCTTTTAAACTTTGTAGCATCATTACTATTTAATTGAAGTAGAAGCAGTAAGGAAACGGTAATGGTGACGATTTTACACAATATCGAAAAGAGCTATATAATTTACTTATATATTTAGTCTGTATGCAAGACGAAAGACCGGAAAATGTAAGATAATAACATTTTCAAGTCAATTATCGCTACAATGTCGACGATCCTGACACTGATATCACAGAAGAGTTTTTATGTTACTGAACTATATCCGGTGCCTTAGATAGCTTTTGTATATTTGTCAATAAATGTGGACTTGTATTCAGGAGATAGGTTAAAACAATTAAATTTTACAGAACGAAGGCATCTTAACTCATAAATTTAATAACCATGCGTTAACTTAAAAATAATAGTCAAAATAACTTATAAATATAATAATATGATCAAGAGCTTAAATGATATTAATAGTAGAATAAGCAATATATATTATAATTGCAGTTAAACCTCTTCAAGAAACTCTATGACGTATAAAACCCATCTGATAACGATAAATATGTAAACACGTAATTTTACGAAGAAATATAGTTTTAATATAAAGAAAAAAATGTGTATTTTATTTAATTATATGTTTTTCATAATAGGTAAGATAATATGGTATTTTTGTTTAATTATTAAAACTATCATATAAATAATAATTCGAGTAGATATAAAAATATTTACTAACTGATATTTTATTTATTTATTTTTATTATAGAATTCTATTGAATCGTGATACGAAGGAGAAAAATCAAATAATTTAACATTCATTCAAGCATATATTTTATTATTTTGACCCACGTCATGGTTGAGTTCGCTATCAAGATTTACGTATCCAATTTTGTAAATTCAATTTTGGCATTAAACGTGTACAATCACAAGGTCAATATGACTTTAAAAAATAAAGCCTTTTCTATAAAAGGTATTACTATTTACATGCGAATGCACTAACACACGCATCCTTTGAAAAAATATCAGACGTGGATTACGACGGAAACTCAATGCAAATAAAAATCGATTGTCAAAGAAAATCATGGCGCAAAATTCAATTTAAATTTTATAAAAAGATCCAGCACACTCATGGCACAGACGAGCGAATCTCATGAATGAAAATTATCCCTAACAAAACCGTTCAACACAAATTTACATATTAAAAAAAGAATGATGGGAATACGCAAATGTGATGTTAATTTATTTTGTATTATTTTTAATAAAAATTGTAGATATTGAATTTGTTTGGTGGTTAGAAACATTGCATTATTAGAATGTATTAGCAAAGCCTAAATTACAAAGATAATGCAATTTACCAGGGTTAAATCGATTTGAAACATGGATAACTTAATTTGTAATTCATGAGGCCAAATCCGGGACGGGGGAAATGCCGAGTGAGAGAGGTAGCGTATCGTATTTAGAGCCGTCCCAGGGATAAAACCGGGAATAGGGATTCCACACACAAAAGAAATTCTATTCGAGGGTTATTGTACAAATAAGGAGCTCGTGGCGTAATATTCTTAGGGTTAAAAGTTGAACTATCAAAGAAGTGCCCGGGCACACATTCCATCCGACTATATATTCATTAGCATAAAAGCCCCGTGATATATTTGTGTTGTTGAACTGACATGACTTAGTGCTATTTGGGGAGTATCGTGTCTTCTTCAGCCATTCAACCACGTGTCCCGGGACCGGGGGTGCGAGGGAGCGGGGCCGCCGGAGGGTGAGGACCAAGGTCTGTCCTCGTATGCTACGTGTTTTAAGACGATTCTAAAATGCTCACGACATGGATGGGGCGTATGGTCTGAATCTCAGAAAAAATATACTCTACTCCCTATTTATAAAATATATATGTCATTGATCTGTAATGTTAGAATTTACTAGGCGTTGATCTTGATGTACTCTTGCTATCGTTTATCAGTTGATAACCCATGTATGTATGTTCACTAATTAGGATATTTTAATGCTACATAAAGCGAAAAGAAATGGTATTTTATTAGTTGCGTAACTTTAAAACTAGTTTCTCACCGACATTCATTAGGTTAAAACGTCGCGGTTGGTATTGTTTCTATGCACTGTTAGTAATCTTACAGTTTAGACATTTTTTTTACCAATAATTAAAAATGCAATAGCCTGAGATTGTAAAGGTTGTGGTATTTTATGCTGTTTTTATTTTATAAAGGATTAAAATTAAATTAATTTACCCAGACCATCTGTAATTTTTATTAAGACATATTAAATCATTGACTTTGATATATATGGTTTTTAAAGTTCAAGACAAGGACAAACCAAAATCAAGAAAAGATTTTTAATTGATTTATAATGACACTATAAACTCATTAGTGGAGTCCGAATCCGATAAATAATCAAGGAATTTTTAATCAGTTAATTATAAAATATGGCCAAAAAAATTATAAAAAAGGAGATATTAAAATACTGCCTATTCTGTAGAGAAAGATAAAAAAAATCAGAAAACAACAGTGAATAATTGACAGAATAATATTATATAGTTTTTGTATCTAGGTTATTGAGGACCCCAATTTTTGTCTCTTAAAAATACAGTATTCCCTTCTGTTTCCACGACCGCGTGGTTTATTTTTGCTGGCATCCAGTACAATGTGCTGCGTGCGAGAACTGAAGAGAAACCGTGCGATTGACATGTGGGGCGAGAACTCAGTCTGCGACGGGACATCGCCGAGTGCGCATGTCATTTGGATTAGGTAAAAAACTAAAATATCGATAAAATTATGAAGCATATCATTAAGAACTGTTTTTATTCTTAGAATAATCCATTTTTAAAATTATTAACGAATTCATCAGTATCAGATAGACCCCCTTCGAATGATACGATTGTTTTCAAGCCGCTGTAACGGAAGGGTTAAATAATCTATTTGTCGCAATAAAAAATCCATTTCCTTTCCTTTGCTTTACTTAAACAAATCAATAAAAATAGTTAATCTAATGCAGAGAATTTTAATTGCTCTTTTTAATTTAAATTTGATTTATTATGATCCTTGGAGTCTATATAATTATTGAAAACTATAAAATCCAATGTTAATATTACAAAAATTCACATTTAACCCATTCTATTATAAATTAGTTTAATTAAATAAATAGGTAAAGTACATGTGACTTATGTCATTTTCATAATTAATGTAAATATATCGCAATAACTTCACTGGACGTTTTACACTAACATCATATGTCTATGTTAGCAGGTAGAATTAATGCGATTTTAATGGAATTATGCGAAACTGGCATCGTGCTATTTTCCATTATTTTTTCATTGTGTAAAAAATACATATCCATTACTTTCCATTTAAAACGTATATAATAACAAAAAATACATTTTAGCATTGTGACTGCAAAATTAAACAAGAAATTACATAAAAATATTTGTTTTATTAATACATTTTCCCATTTTCAGCATTTTTGCAGCATCCCATTTAACCCATATGTTCAAAAATAGATATACTAAAAATAATAAAATATGTTATCCGTATCAATTTTCGTTTAAAAATATTCGTCCTCAATTTGTATGTAATAAATATGAAAAGTCCTTTATAATAATGTAAAATCTCTCCTGGGTCCATTGTGATTCAAATGCGGCCCCCGCCTTATTGTGTCGGAATACACGAGGCAACATGCTAAATTATTGAGAGCCAAGATTGAGTGGCCATACTGTAATTCGTGCCGAGGTCCCAACTGCGGGACCCCCGCCGGAAGGGCTCAGCCTCCTGTACCAGGGATAGCTTTTGATGATTTAGCCGGGACGTAAGCTTTTAATCCCAGTCCCCCCGTCCCGCCACACCGCCGCAAATATCTGCGCATTTATGAAAATGCGCGCCAATCTTTATTGATGAAGGTCCCTGTAATATATTCAATTTTTGGGATTGCCCCATCCCTTATCCCCCGAAAAACCGATCTGGATATGTTTCAGGTACCTGCGCTTTTTTTACGTATGATTGATTGGTTTACCCTATCGCCGATGTGGATTAGCGAAATCCCGCATATGTCCCCTTCTCATCTCTGTTGACACAAGCACGTGTCCGTATGTGTGAGGCTCAGCTGTAATATTTCAGGACTGAAATACGTTTTTTTTTAATTTCAGGACGATGAAACCATACTGCAGACCGTAGAAGAAGAATAAAAAAAAACTTTATAAACACACCATAAAAGTATGCACGAGTATGTGTGTTTGCTTGTTTAATTAATTTAAAACGAATAAAAAAAATAATTTTATAAATACAGAGTGATCTATATTTAAATAATTATTTTTTATTTGCGGGTGATCTATGCAATATTTTTATTTTATTTCAAAAAATCTTCATTTATTCATCAATATTAATTTTAAACTCTTTCTAGCGCCTAAAAAACCCCCCAGAAAATACACGCCATTGCTTTTTCTAATTTAAAAGAGCTTATAGACCGCAATTTTTGGTATGAGGTTAGGCTCCTTAAGCGAATCTCGCGTTTATCTCCTCAATATTGGCAAATGTTATCCTTTCACGGTTTTTTTCATCTCCAGAAACAAAACGAAGTGGCAAGGCTAATTAGATACGAAGTCTAATTTTATTTAGTATTATTATATAAGTAGCATTCTAACCTCAAGGCGGGTCTTTGCCACATGGAGGACACTACGCGATATACAGCAAAGACATGTCCGTCTTAACCCTCATGTCAGTACTGTGATGGTCGTTCTCTAGGTTATCCTGGCTCTTCGAAAATGGGTCAGGTCGTAACAATAATAATCAGACGAAGTTAGAGCCAATTCGTATTTAATTCACAGTCTGATCGAGTACTACGGGCATCTCATGTAGCACACATGACACCGAATTAGCCTCGATACCGGCCTGGTTCCTCATAGTTCCGTATAATCTACAAAACCATGATTGTGCATAACTTCGCTACACTCGACTCGCTAAGAAGGATTTTTTCAAAAACTTAGATAATTGTTTTATCTAACCTCGAAACATTTCCCGAAAAATGTAATGAAAATGCTAATATTATACAATTTTTAGTGAGTATCCTGAATATCGTGTAGTAAATAACCTATTTCAAAATAAGAGTGAGCTTCTAATCACCATAAAAATGGTAAAGTTTAGTACTTTTGACACATCCATTCGGTGGACCAAAGTATAAACTTCTTCAGACCATCATAGAGGGAAAAATTGAAATGGTGGTTGAGGAGAAAGAAGCTCTCTGACTCAAATTTCGCAACTAGGTCGGTCTGAAAGGTACAGAATTATATTAGGTCGCCAAAAATAGACAAACAAATGGAGATAAGGTCCAGTATATAGCCTAATTTGCAAAAGTACAAGGAACTTGAAGAAGTTGAAATACTAAATTTAAACAAAATCTTAATTTGTATAAGATATATTTTTGTAGAAGAGACGATTATTATTATAGTCAACCCTTCTATAGAGATATGAACAGTGCGGCATATATGAAGTGTGCGGCAGTCCCTTCTATAGTGCTTCCTTTTTTATCGCTATTTTAAACAAAATGATAAATTTTCTAAAACAAATTATATATTCGTAAATTTGTAATAAATTGCTGCACGAAATTAAAGTTAATAAATCGTTGAATATCTCTGATTGTGCCCATGAGGTATATTGGGTACCCCAAGTTTTTGATTTTTCTCGAATAACTCTTTTATTATAAATCCTAAATATCACAAACTTTTTGCATCTGCGATCGGGAAAAAAATCAAACGAAAATATTTGGTAAAATTATGAAGCATGTCATGAATAACTGTGTGTATTTAAAGAATAATCTAGTTTTTTTAAATGTCAATGATGAAATACTTGGGGACCCTTTCAGACGACGTGATTGTTTTCGAGCTGCTATGAGGAATGGGAACAAAATATTACCAATAAACTAAAAATATAACAAGGTCATTTTAAAATGAAAATGGAAAAATGTTTGATGTATGTATTTTGTTCAAAATATATTTAATTAAACCTAACACCAAATTTTATATGCCCCTAGTCTTCTATAGAGCTGATTTCTATAGCGCGGTTCTTATTTCAGTGCTATAGGGGCGGGCGTTGACAGTGAATACTATATATCATGAAATTAATATTAATAAGGCAATTGTAAGAAATATTATAAAACTTGAAAAACAAGATTCTAAAAATCTGAAGCCATATTTAAAGCTATGTTATATAAATAATGATTTTCAGATACTTATTTTATATTAAAATATTTTATTGAGATACTTTGTTCATTATTCAAGCCTATTTAGATGAAGGACATCAGATGTCATATGCTGCTTTTTTATCGAGGATGAAGACCAACAATGCCGCAAGAGAATTAATTAAATGTTCAAGTTCTAAGAGCGTGCTTTTAGAACTTGTAAATTTTGGTTTTTAGTTCGTATAATATAAATTAAAAAAGGGATACCTTCATATTTTAAGAACTTGTTATATTCTATAATTATGTTTAGAGAACCATTGAGCACTTACTAAGAGAAAAGCTTGTATTTTGATTTTAAACTGAAATTTTTTTTTACATAAATAAAAAAACTATACCTAATACTTCAACGACTTTTAAACCTTAAAAAAATAATAAAATGAATTTCCACCGGGCGTATATTTATAATGAAATGAATTTCGCGGGTATCATAGAAGATTTCAACGACGATTTAAATTTGCATGCTAAAACAGACCGACATTCTAATAATATATGAAAGCCGAAAAAGCTCCATCAAATTCAAAGCTTTAACTACACATTTTCCATTTATACAAAATGATAAAACCGATTTCAATTATTTGCAAATCTTAGAATTTATGGATATTGTGATAAGAGTAATATTAAAATTTTTTAAAATATGCTTCATATTGAAATAAGCTTATTGTAATACATTTGAATAAATTGAACGAATATTTTGTACACAAACACGTTTTCAAGTTACGTAATGCGTTCTAAAACGTTGCCCAGAGCTGTAAAGATACTTATTTCTGCTCTACCGAGAATGTAATTGTATTTCAACTGCGCATCCGAGTGATGCCGAAGAGGATTATTTGTCCTTCTTTGAGGACTTTGCAAAATCGTGCAACATGGATGCAAAAACATGGACTCGAAACTGCTATTCCACGTAAATATATCGTATTCTACAAGCAAATCGACGCTTTTGTGTGATACTTAATAACTCGACGTTGAAAATTTTAATGAAGACCTCAAGGGCGTATGATTTCAAATAAAAAAAAACGAGACCAAATATCAATTACGTGGCATGTAACAGCTCCATATTTGTCCCTGCTCGTTATTGTCATTTTTTTGCATTTTACCTTTTGACACAAGCTGTGTTCAAATTTTCGGCCTCGATTGCTGCAGGCTGTGAATATGAAAAATACGAACACAGTTTGCTAAAGCAAACAAACAAGCGTCGTACAATTTTTTTTTAATCTGCGATATTTAAAACGCAAAGAGAATATTTTAACAATTTTTTTAATATTTTTATATTAAATACATACATTGATCGTGTTTTTAAATTAAGTTAATTTTTGGCGCCTTGATTAATACCCGATTTTGAATTTGTTACATAAATTGATGCGGAAACGTATCCATTGACCCTGCCCTTTAACAGTCTGCAAATATCACGTGACCGGTCAGGTGTGACATAACTAATGACCACAGGCGACCTCCAGATAAAGGTTCCGGTTTGTAATACAGGAGCAGGTGGACGTGGCCGAAGAAGAAGAAGCAGTGGCCGGCCCCGGTGACGACGCCGTGGACGCCCCGGTATTAATGGGCCTCGGTTCAACGGATAACCGGGGAATTGCCTGTAATATATTTTATGGGGCCCTTTTGTACCCCTGAATCACTGGTTTAATTTTAGATGGCGGCTCGGAACAAGTGGCTTTTGTTAACCCTTTGACAGAGCAATCGTTATCGTTATCGTTATCGTGGCTGATTCATTTTTATGACTCGTTTTTCCAAGGATGTGTGCTGTAACTGGAAGTCAGATAAATCAGGAGTAAAATGTTTAAGTCCGTAAAAATATAATATTAAAATTGTATATAGAGAATTGTTTTTAACGCTTTATTGAGATAAGATTCTTATACGTTTTATTTTTCTTCTTTATGTCCGATTCTATCTTTTTTCAGTTGTAAAAAAAATGAAATGAACCACAACACCAAAAATCTATATTCAGGGGCGACTTGTCCATATACACTGCAGAGCTGTAGCACTCCTAAGCGAATTGAGAAAAAATATGTTTTTATATATTAATATATGTGTCTATTGATTTTAGTGTAGATTATAGTGCAAGAGCGCTGTTTGCTTGTCAGCGCTACCAGCATCGGGTACTGAACGGATGCTAGACGGTAGCGGGGGGGAGGGATCTCGCCGCTAAGCGACGTGTTGCGCTGGGCCTCGGTGCAGTCATACTGATACACAGCTTCTTTGAGCCACTTTAATATTATTTAGTATTTTTACCTGTCCGTATTTTTTATATTTAAAATAAAATATGATAAAATATATATATTTAATTTTTTAAATTCTGCAGCCCTCCTAAATACCTACGAGCCGCCATAATATCTGTTGTATGCATGAAAATTCCATCATTGCAATTATAATTAGGAGAAGAAGAGGTGAAATTCCAAAAATAATAATGGTGTTCCAAATCGTCAAGGAATAAAAAATCAATGAGAACCTTCCACAACACGGCCTGCCCATTTTAAATCAGAGATTGACAAGTAGCAGTTAATGTATTGCACAAGAATGTAAAAAAGAACTGAAAATCTTATTAAAAAGTCGTCATGGTAGACTTCTACCATGACGACTTTTTAATAAGATTTTCCCCCAGGTATAAGGGCTCGTTACTTAAATACATATTTTAGAGACTTTTTAAAAATAAGTTTTAATTAATTTGTATGATAGTATTTTTATCATTGTTATTTATTATTGTTCTTATTATTTATGTTGGATAAAAGTTTTTTCTTCATTGAAGTGTAGATACAAATATAAGAACAACCATTCCTCGATTTACGCGTAAATGTAAATGGAAACAGCGTGAAAAATTAAAGTAAATTAGAAAACGTCTTGAGTTTTTTTAACATATGTTTTTTGTAAAGACTAACAAAATATAACTAATATTATTCCAAAACTAGAATTTATTTATCCTCACTTTCGCTGCATTATTCTAATATTCTAACATAATCTCTTCCAATCTTAATGTGGAATCAAATTAATTTAAATAAAATGGATAAAGATTTTTATTGGGTTATTCTTCTATAGCTGAATTAAATATTTAATTATTATGGTGTACCTACGAATAAATTTCATATAATAATTTGTAATTCTTTGACGACGTTCTAAAACTATGCCTTATATATTACAGGGATACATAATATCTATGCATCGTCGTATAACCCCTAGCAAGGAAGGGTAACCACCGAAAGTCACTTTCCACCAGCCACCGTTTAACCACCGTCAGCAACTCATAAACAAACCAAATCTCAAACCATTAAATCAATTGATACAAGTTATGTTAAAGTATTTAGAAAATCCCAACACAAATTTGTTTTATATTCTCGACTACATATTTCCGCATTTATTATACCATGTTGACACAAAATACATGGAGTTGACTAAACACGCAAGAAAACTTTGATAATTTGATAAACCAAAATAATGCACCCCTGGAAAAATATGTACATGAATGTTTGTATGTATCTCAGATTTCTCACCATAGAACCAGTATGGTCTGGGAAGGAAGACCCTAATCTGTTGACCGATAAATGGTCTAGTCTCGATACGTTCGCTTCTCTTTCTTCTTTCTAGATGATCCCTCATTGAGAAGGTCTTTCCCATGATGAAAGGATTACTATTGCGCGACAGGGTTAATAATCACATTGCGACTCGTTAAGCAGATAACGTCTATAGATGAGGAAACGAATACAGAGACAAACCCTCTCCTACTTGCCTGGACACATACGGTAAAATCAGAAACCAACAGTGGTAGAAGACAAACGTCCAATGCCAGCAATGGCTAAGAGAGGGAGAAAATAATTGCATACCAAGATGGTTTGGGACCCTGTGGTATGGACACAAAAGGGGAGCCCTGACGTCACGTCTGAGGCTCAGTGGCCTTGACTATCATTTAAGTCTGGTAAGACCCATACCCTCAGCGAGTGAGTGTCTCGTGGCTGATAAATGATGATGATACATAGTTAGTTAAATGCATCGATCGCGTTACGTAATTTTTTCATAGGTTTAAGAAAAAAAAATGTAAAAATGTAGTATATCTCATTTCCTTTTCCATTTTTAATACTAAATAAATACCACAGTCTATTTAAGTTAAATACATGATAATATAATACAAGATTATTTATTGAAAAGCTACATAAAATAATAGTAGTCGTATGCAAAATAGGTTAAATGCGCGAACTACCACTCCCAATTTGACAACCACCTCTTGTACCCTTCAACTGCTATCTACAGTAATAGTCCGGAAGTGGACACGTGCATTGTCAGACTGTCACGTTGAGCGTCATACACGTGTGTCATACACAGTATTGATCTTATTTATATTTCCGAACTCCATCAACATTTCATTGTCGGGCCATAAAATGCCGAACGTAATTGATGGCGGCAGTCCGGCTGTCCCGTAGTTAAATATAAAGTGGACAAAAATACACGGGGCCAGGTCCTCTCAAGCCATTTCCGCAACATAAATATATAAATATAGTTTTATTTTTATGCAGAATTAATACGGGCGTAAGATTCAATTTCACGCGTGGTGGGGCACGCGTCGCCGGCCATCACGACACCGGTAGCTCTCTCCGGGTCATATCAAACTATTATGATCGTGTTCAATCTCTCAGCCCAAATTTGTAAGGAATGGATCCGCTTCTAGAAACTAGGTAAAAAATTCGAGCATGAATAATTTAAGAGATGTCCCTTAAAACGTCTCTATAAAGAAAATGGAATGTTAACGTCGAAAACTATAAGTTAAATTTAATGTTTATTACTCTAAAATGTGCCACCATTGGGTTTTACGATATATCATCACGTAATTGAAAAATGTTAAATAAATATATACATATTAGATTATACAAAGAGAAATTAATTTTCTAAATATTCTTGTTTGAGTTCAGTTGTGTCCAGGCAAGGTAAAATAAAAAAAATGTTGAATGTTATTTATTGTTGCTATTTTTATTTTACTATTAAGGGTAACATTTCAAAGCCTGAAACCAACCAAGAACATCTTCGATAATGCATGCTGGGTGTTTTTATATTCAGGCCTCAACTGCCGCCAAGACCTCAATAACTATCAATGAGATTTATGAAGGAGTGCTGACTGTAAAAATGATGTTCATTTTGCTTTCAATGATTTAAATCGGGTTATAGTAGATTACAGAACGTCCCTTAAAATATGATGACGACATAATGAAATCTCTAATGGAATCAGATCCTCCACTCAATAGAGAAGAGTTATAAAAAAATCTCATGTTTGGCGCCAAATACACATGAACATTTAAAACGCATTGGACATGTAAGTAGAATGAGTATTTGGGTGTAGGATGAATAAGTAATAAAACGTGCAGATGATTATATGAGAGACAAAGATCTCAACACTGTTTGTAGCGAATTGTAATCAAAGTCTAAAAATGGAAAGTTTACGATATAATGAGAAGAAAAAAGCAATAATTTTCCAAGAAATTTCCGTTCCGAATCTAAGAGCAGAATTAGGATTCGGAGAAATATGAATTCACTATAAATTATTAAAACTAAGCAAAACTATAACTTTTAATATGCATACTTCAACAAGATTAAAATTTATTTAGAAAGTTTTCTGGCATCTATCATATTTACCAAAAATAGAATCTTAAAATTATACTGGTTGTGGTATTAAAAATGCGGTTGAAGTAAAAAAATATTTTATTTCAATATTTGGTTAGAAGCTCTTTAGAAAAAAATACATAAGATATCAAAAACGGTTGTAAATAATAAGTGTTAATATATTTATTTAAATAAAGTAAATATTGATCTATTTCTGAATAAGTAAATATATTTGGTAAAGCTGAAAGAAATGTAGTATTTTGTTGCGTTACTTTAACTCAGTGTTTCTTAACCCTATTGAAAGAATTGCCCCCTTTACCTTTGAACCTTATGCGATGGCGACAATTTCGTAATATTAGGTTCAAGTTTAGTTAAATACAATCTTAAATCTTCTGTTTGGCTTATTTGTAATCGATTTCGTGATTTTTTTAATATATTCACACTAATATCTTTTTCTACTAAATACGATGAAGGAAATGCTATGATCGCAATTGAATTTTGACCTTCCCCCCTCCCTTTAAATGTTTTCAATATCCTTACATTCTATAATGTGCATTTTACGCGCCTTTTTTCACTCTGGTAGACAATGACAATTTAGAAATTCTGCAACAACCAACTTATTTATTTTCCTGATATTACACATTCAGACTTTCAATAATATTTTTAAGTCAATAAAATATTCGTTTTAAGATAAACAAAAATGCAAATGTTAAACAAGTTAAAAATCACCGCTAATGTTTGATATCGAAAATTCTTAATGACAATGCATTACCTCATAAGGCAAGAATTATCGAGGTTCTACTATACCTTTCATATTTACCAACTAAGCTCCATACTTTTCAGATCAATGAAGTATACTGAAAGAGAAAAATATTTTCGAATTTCTCTAGCCGTGCCAATTCTATTTGGGACCCCAAGTTTTTTATTTTCTCGAATAGTTCGTTTATAAAAAATCCTGCATCTCCCAAACATTAGTATTTGTTTAAAAAAAGTCTCAAGAATAAATATAAATAAGTATTAGCCTTTATTATCCGCAATTTAAAAAAAAAAGAAAACAACAATATTGATTTCCATGAGCACGGGTGCGATGTTTTTTCCGTTCCGTTTTTAACACATGAGCAAGTGCGAGCGAGAAAAAATATCGTGATGTTCAAACGGAGAAACCGCATTTTCTGAGCCGGGAGCGGGCCTCTGGTCGCTCTGTGCGCACGTCGCCTCTGCGTCGCATTAATTAGTAGAAAAATTCGAAACTTGATCGATATTTTTATTTTTCTACTAATATACATCATGAATAATAATATTTATTCATAGAATAATCTATTATTTTTTAAATGTCAAGGTATTGTCGAAGAATTTATCAATTCTTACATTCATTTCATACAAGGTCTATTTCGTACCAGAGCCGTCGTCGGCCGACAGATCGATTAAAGCGGGTTTTTTTTTATTATTAAATCGTATTTACCAGGGGCGTATATTCAGGGTGTGCTAGATGTGCTCTGCACACCCGCAAAATATAGAACATGAAAAAATATATTTAAGTATTTTTGTAAACGGCCGGCAGGATGTCGTAAACGCGCGTGAATGAATGTATTGCGCAAGGCGTGCGCTATGACCGCTGCACGACCTCACACGTGCGCGCCCGCATACAGTACCGTCGCCTATGGGGGCGTAAGGTCTCAGCGAGTGAAACCAATGTTTTGTATGCAGTCTGGGATCGCAAAATTATTTATTAATAATTTTAATATTTATATTTATAAATTTTTATTTTATCGTTATAATAATAAGTAATAGTGTTGTAGAAATTTCGAACACTCCATTTTCGAATAGAAATTATGATGATAAGATAAATATTATAAAAATTAGTAGACCACGCCCGCCTCTTCCAAAATTATTTAGTAAACGTTTCCACATTTTTTTTTCTATTATTTTTTTTCCACATACAGCACACCCAACATCAACACCCACCGTACGCCACTGGTATTTAATAATAACAATTATGATAATTATGTGGCCCCCGCCCGAAACGAGTCCCTGCCACCTGAAGGGCATTACGCCATCTCTGCCGGTCCTGGTATTTACAGATATTTATTCTTAAATCTTGTGAAATTAATTTTAGAGCCGCTGATTTTCAGTTATTGTTTGTAAGTATGCGCATGCGCATGCGATTCTTATTTCTTCGCATTGAATAAATTGCTTTTTTTCGTACGGCATCTATCCATCTTTGGGCATGGGGTTATGAGGTCACCGCCTGCGCATTACGTCTGTGTATGTGCAATCGCCGACAATAGATCCTTTCAGGCGAGCGCCGCACTTTTAGGCCGACACGTGCCCAGGATTGTTTGGGCATTGCGAAAATTTGGCACGTATCAATATTTCGGCCGGCGTCGGCGTATACACCGAAAAGGCATTAGCGCCGGACCTCTTGCCCCGCCCATTCCTCCCGCGTGAGCACCTAATATTTTTTCAGTGTGGCAACACTTACACGATAATTGGCGCCTTAGCGGCAATAAGGCCGTCGGGGGAAACAATTTCACCCGGACTTTAATTTCGAAACACGTACGGGCCGGCGGACTTGCACGGGCGCCTTAAACTCCGTGTACACCTTTTATAAGCTTTCCGATCGAATTTATGTGCCGGCTAATAGCCGCCGTGTGTTCCTGCAGCTGGCCAGCTCAATGAATTTGGGAACAACAGCCGGCTGGCAACACCGGACAATATCGACTCAACCCTCACTATATTTAAAATCTTCATAATTAGGTCGGCACACTTTTCAGGCACCGCCGTGTGGCTATACACCCCTTATGAAATATTATAAAATGTTTCTAACAGATGGGACCACTCACAAAAGATCAAGGCCAGGATAGACGTAGGTAGCAAAGACCTCTTTGGGTGAAATACATAAGAATTTTAGCCTCAAAGGACGCATCATATAATGTTTTTCTCGAAGTTTCTTTATGGCGGTGAATCGAGCGATTTCCGATTCAATCTAACTTTAGTACATAGAAAAAAAACTCAAAATATATTGGAGAAAAAAAAATATAAATAAATAAAAATATTACTACTCAATATTATATAAAATTATAATAAATAATGTTTGCCATATCTTGCCACTGAAAATACGTTTTTTTTTATTTGACAGTATAGCATTCCAGCCAAGCAAAGAATTTAATGTGCCAAATTAGGTATTTTTTTAATAAATAAAATAGGTAGAATTTCAGCAGCTGTGTAAGGGCAATTTTTTCATTTATTTTTGTGTTGGTACACATGTCACTGACGAATTTTGACATCGGTATATTATATAACGATTTTAATGCTAGCTTTTGAAAAGTTTTTACATGCTTTCATATCGTAGAAAAATAGAAAACTATCTATTAATGTTGCATCATTTCATCCTAAGAACTCTCAGATAAACTCTTCATTATATATGTATTTAAGAGGCAGATATTATGAAATGAAAAAAACAAATAGCATTAAAAATCTTACCGTACATGTCGAATATTTTTATATCTAAAAATACAATAGTTACTTATAATGATTTATAGCAATGTGATTTTAATTCTGAGAATTTTCATCACAAAATGTGTCAAACATTATATTTAATAATTGATAACACCATCGTTAATAGGCAAATCATAGCTGATAATTGAGAGCATCAAATATTAATAATAATGTGAACAAAGGGCAAATCGAACCATATAAATCAACGGATATAACTCAAATAATTATATGATTCGTTTTAATTAATTACGAATAAATAAATAAAAAATAGAGTTATTTCACTTTCAAAAAAATCATTTTTGCGATAAAATTATACAGTGCAACTACTTTTGTACACCATTGGCAGTGATATTTTGAATATAAAAAGATGATATCTATATCTAGCCAAACCAGTATAAAAATTGAATTAACGCTGTTCATTATTATTTAGAAAATTATTGAAATCATTTTTTAACATATTTCTTTAGTTGTAATCGGCATTCAAAATCTAAGTTTTGAGTGTTATGCAAATTTAGATACTTACATTACCCTTTTAGTTATTAGATTTATTTTTTTAAGAATATATTTAAAACATCCCCGATGTTAGCACCTACTATAAAAATCGGTTCAGACGAAAACTAATCTTTAATAAAAAAAAAATATACAACGTTTGCTCTAACCTTTATTAATGTTGAGATTTGACATATAATACTGCACAATAAAATTAATTTTAAGAGACATGATGAAAAATGTCACCTATTTAGACATAAATTTGATGTCATAATTATTAATTTGAATCGGTACAATTCAATAAATCTATATATAGAGTTCGCATGTACATCATTTAATCAGTAAACATTTACAATATAATCTTATAATATTCACCAACCCTATACATCATTAATTAACCGGCAATATCGAGAGAGATATCATAGATTCTCTATTGAAAATTGTAGGGCCCAATGTTTCTCCGCGATACACGTGTACAACAGATGTAAGAACGTATATACATACACAGAAAAGCAGGTACACGGCCCTTCTGTACTCCGTCAGATCGTTTCGGATTAGTGAATTAATGCGACCTCTCCGTGTGCTTACAAATTTGGGATTCGGCTCTGGTTCATTATTTCGCCCTCGGTGGATCCCTAACCCCGCCATCTCTTTATGGGGAACCCCTTGACGAGCCCCCTGGCCTCTGCGCGAACAATCAAACGACATCTTGTTATCGACCAACTCGTACAATGCATCCTTGCATTTGACGTTTCGCGATCACGTACCGATAACGACTAATGGAAAAAAGCGGGAAGACTTTTTCAAGATTGGGTAGATCTGGGAGATAAATTGGCTTCCGCAGAGATATACGTGTAGACGCTCGGTGAAAGCTCCATTATTATTTTGACATATGGTAGATCAGTTCAATCGTAATATGTAACGTGTAGCAGGAACAGGGTATGCGATTGAAATCATCGTTGTTTTAGCCGGACTCGAAATTGGCGAGACGGGTGGAAAGGAAGGGAGCGAGGGAGAAAGACAGACGAGCGAATCTACGAGCGGAAATAAACGATTTCCAATGGGGCATTTAAAGGTTTTACAACTGACAAAGTTTGACCCTCGTTCTGAACCACACACAAAGCCTTTGTCTCTCTCCGAAATAGCTTTCAGACCATTGTCATAATATTTTGTAAAAATAAAACATAGACGGTATCGATCCATCATGTCGTCTGCACGGTGGGTCGACGTCGACTTGTTGCAAATCGCTTCATACACTAATGTTGTTGTGACTGTAAAATGATACCTTTCGCAAACAGACCAACTACAAGGATTAGCAAATATTTGATCGACCAACCGGTTTGACGAGTTGATGGCAGAAAGCTTTGTCCACGATAACGCTATGAAAAATGAATTTTTAATAAGTATTAAATGGACATCAAAAATATACCAATATCAGTGAATTATAAAGAAACTAATTCCATTTTCAGAGGATGTATGGTGAGAATAAGATAAGACTTAAATGTCCTATCTTTGAAATACATATACGAGTTTAACTTTTCGTCTCAGTGGGCCAGAGGTACTGGCCCAAAAGATTTTTTAGAAACCAGAAAAATATATATAATGAGAGTAACTCTTAGATTTTACCAAAAGTGAAGAGAGTGGAAAAGGTTAATAGAAAAATGCATAATTTTCGGTTGGCTTTTAGCACCTTCATCATTTTTAACAGCCTTTATCTCCTTAATGTTGTCAAAACAATAGCCTTTTATTTTGTCATATTTAGGAAGACGAGGAGAAGAGCCTATTAAGTATAATAACAGTTTAGTTTTGGGCTAAAACTAAAGTACATATAGATGATATAGCAATCATATATAAACACACAAGTCTTACTTTTATATCTAAATCACTATATGAATATATGTATATCAAATGGTTTTTGAATATGGAAAGAAAAATGGTCTATTTAAATAAATTCCAAAAAAACTTAAGTATTTTTGTTTTCAAACCTGTTATTAATTATACATTCAAAAATAACTATAATCAAGCTTTTGTAATTAGTAAATAAGTAGAAAAAGTAAATAATCATTTTATTTCCCTCAAATCCGATACGTCTCCCCTAGTTTGCGTTTCGTCTCACCACTATTATTTTTAAAATCTACGTTAAAATTAACATATTACTCAGATAAACGATCTAAAGCTGTGGTTCAACCGGAATGCGGTTATAGAATCTTAAATCTTAATTTAAACTTATTATATTAAGCTATAGTCGGACCGATTGAGTATATTTATGACCCCAAATCTTTAATTTTTTTAGAATAACTCTCTTAATATAAATCCAACATGTCCCGCATAGATTTTACTAGGGGCCCAATTGAACTTTGATAAATACCCAACAAAACAGTGCAAAAATATTATACATGTTGGTGTACACATATCCTTGTGTGCATAAATAAATCTGGTCTCTAACGGATTTCTCACCACAGAGCCAGTATACCCTGGGAAGGAAAACCCTAATCTGTTGACCAATAATCGGTCTAGTCTCGATACTTTCGCTCCTCTTCCTTCTTTCTAGGGGACCCCTCTCTGAGGAGGTCTTTCTCATGATGAAAGGATTGCTATTGCGCGACAGGGCTAATAATCACTTGCGACCGGCTACTTGAGACTCTTTTTGGGCAGATGTGCATATGTATGCCTGTGTATATCTATATAGGGGTGTCTGTGTGTTCGCTCGCTACTTGTCACTCGTGACTCGTTATAAGCAGATAACGCAATAGAGAAGAGAACAAACGAATACCGAGACAAACTCCCTCCTACTTGCCTGGACAGTCGAGAGGGTAAAATCCGATACAAACATCCGATACAAAAACCGCATACCAAGACGGCTCGGGTCCCCCCGCATGGACACGAAAGGGGAGCCCTCACGTCACGTGTAAGACTCAGGTTCTTTTGGCCTCAACTACCATGCAAGAGTTTGGTAAGGTCCATGCCCTCAGCGAGTGAGAGCCTTGTGACTGGCAAATGATGATGATGATGATTTCTATATAATAATATATGTTAAAAATTTATTTACGGTCGGCAGGTATGAAACTCCAATAATTATAAATAAACATATTTAATTACCTATAGTTAAATATAAAGAGATATAGGCCTTAATTAATAAAAGTAATTTAGATAAAAATAAAGTACATTTCGATGAAACGTCGGAAAGAAGATAATTTCTAAGAGCTTGATATTATTTTTTTAATCTTTTATTAATAATCTTATTGTAAAACCTAATAGTTTATATATATTTTTTTAATTTTATAAATCAGTATCCCTGCTAACGATATAAATTCACCTTTATAAACTAAACTGTGTTTAAAAATCAGGTTTCACGGCGCATTCCCCATAACTTGAAAATAAAATCTAAAAAAACTGGATACAAAGGAGGAGCTTTTGAAAACGAACTCGGCTAATTTGAGATGTTACGTTGCATAAAAAGACAGAGTCCGTTTTGTTCTTTTTATAAACGCGTTCAAACCCACAGCCGGCTTGAAGAGCCTTAACGAGGTCCACCCTCCATGATTCAGGATCTCGAGCTGCCGTGTAGCTACTTTCTTTGTGTGCCACCGGGGGCACCTCTACAATTAACTATTAAACATAATGAAACACTCACAGGAGCATTTAGTGGAGAAATGCTTTTCGAATAGAAAGTATAGAGTAGGGGTCGTCCACCCATTCGAGCACAAGCAGGCACTAATGTCGCTCGACAAGCCGGTTTTGCTAACACAATATGCCACTAAATTACGAATGAATATCAAATTATCGATATATCAATATTTGATTGGCACGCCACAAACCAGTCACTGGGCATCGAGTTACTCTCGCAAAATTTCGTCACATTTCGCCACAGCTGCATTTTAGCAGGAGGCGTTCATTGGCCACGAAATGTCATGGCATGTTCGCCGACATGATAAGTGCTGCAATTTCAATTGAACCCATAACAGCGGCTGTCTTCTATTTGTCTACTGGCTCCGTGCACCGCGGCCTATTACGTGCAAACCTTTTCGTGTCCATAATTTCGTAAATGCAATTTTGATCGCGTGCTGAAGAAAGTATTTTGTTAACAATATGCGCTTTTCTTCCCAAAGTACAATGGGCGAACCCTGAGCGTGTCCACGTGCTATTTATTGCACGTTAGACCTCATCAATTTGTTTTTTTCTTGCACTCGATCCAATGTCACTAGTATTTTTTAAAAAACGATTTATAAAATAGCATAGTGATTAAATAAAATAACCACCAAAAGCGATAACACCCCCTATTTGTGTAAATAATAAATTATCCTTGATCTATCTCGGCGGTTCGAAAACAATCGCATCGTCCGAAGGGGGTCTCTCAGAGACCCCAAGCATTTTATCATTGACATTTAGAAAATAAGGTTATTCTTTGAATACAAATATTGTAGTTTTTTAAAAAATAATGGATTATTCTATAATTTTTTTAACCATTGCTAGATATTTGACAGATAATCTCTTCTTTGCGTGTCTTTGTTGAGAGTGTTGCCATACCAATTGTTCATTTGAACGACACATTTCTCTCTCGATTCAGCGGTTTCATGAGCTGCTGGAAAACACCAGTTTGTTCTGATTCAATTTACTAGATCGATCGTGTCGGACGTCTTTCCTACTTCTCTAATCCACAACGTTTCCGATTATCATACGCTTCTCTGGATTGTACTCTCTATTACTATGTTTGCGACGAATCATAAGACATGAAAATTGTGAAAAATCTTGTTATAATTAACGTATTAAAAAAATAATTACTTAAATAATACTTTTTTCAAAATAAACATCAGATATTGATTAAATAGAAGATTCTGATTTTTGTCTATAAATTAAAAAAAACGTGAAGTATCTTTTGACTGCAAATGTAATATTGGCGAAAAATTGAAACATGAAATATATTATAGACATGAAAAACATGGATAGAAATGTTCTAGGATATTATGTTCACAAATAAAGATAACATTAAAAATATAAGGCTAACGGTAGATGGGTAGAAGATTTGTGGTTGGGGTACAATCGCAACTGGATCGACCTTCGACGGCAAGGAGTTCGCCACTTGAACGAAGACGAAACTTGTTCGAAAACAGACATGGCACCATAAGAAGAAAATAATCAAACACTAACCATACTTAATGCTGGCTAACGAGGAGGTCGTAGCCTTTAGCCAAAACGTTGATGGTATTCCGGGTCCTTGCCTTTATTGAATCTTACCCTGAATAATGAGTTGTACAATTTGATATGTTTCGAGATCATTTGAAAGATTCTGCATTTCAGGTATATACTTAAAGTGTTTTTACTGAGTCTCCATTAACATGATAAGTTGAGTCATCTGTTGAGTTATAATTCCACGATTAATTAACTTGATAACAATAACTCATAATTTTCGTTTTAGTCTTGTTTATTTTAATCGTTGCTATATGTTGCCAGTACAAATTTCGCATCAATCAAAGATCTTTATTATCTTATTCCAGTGTTTTTAATTTTTTTATGTAAGACTCTGTCGAAAACCTTTTCGAAATCAATAAAACGTATGTGGACATCCACATTGAATATTGCAGTAAAACTTGATGGCTGAAAAAAGCTCGCCAAGTACATAGATAATACAAGAACATAATGCAAATGAAATAACACTAGATTATTGTTATAATTAAATTATTTTAATAGAATTAGTTAAATATTCTTGGTAATTGTTATGTTTTTAATTTATTTACAATGTATTTTGGTCATAAATCTCAAATATACGTTATCTACAAACATATTAATATATTATAAATACGCCTATCGATAAATTTAATTTATTTCGTTCTGAAAGAAAATATTCTGTCTTTCGATATCGACTTTTTTTAAAATTTATATATATCGATTTGATATACATGTTATTATATTTTAGAATAAATATTTACAATCCATACGAATTATTTTCATACGAGTTATGGCTTAAACCAAGTTTTCCTACTCGCTATCGAGTCCGCAAGCCATTTCGAGCTTCATACGTCATACTTCTATCCATATGTTGGGCTGAACAAACGGAACAACGATCGACATAACGTTTTACATTTGCAATAATAAAAATAAAAAAGAACCAAAGGGGATAGATTAAATCTGCGAATAAAAGAGCAATTTATGGAGCGTTCGTTTACTTGTATCGACGGGCTCATTTGAATCGGGCCAGTTGCGTGCTGGTACATAATAGATTTCCCCTCTTGGAGCATTTCCAATTTATTTATGATTGAAAATTTGTCTTGTTGTATCGTTAGCCAGGCCACGTATCGGGTTCTCCCCGTGAGCTACATTAATCCGCCTAGTACTTTTTTGTGTCCGGAGCTGTGGCGCAACATATTTCACACCGACCAGATATTGCGGCCCGCTGCGAGCTCAGATATATCCGAGAACATAAAAATGGAAAATGAATAAAAATATAAACCCGCTATTTTTTACAATGGAATGTCGCATTTCATTGTGGAGCGAATGTTTTTTTTACGTGCAGATGGACCGAGAGAGCACCGACAGTTATTAAAGCGTTCTAAGAATACTTCTAAATTATACTTATTTTCGCAGTGATCAAATCGTATATCCATTTCGCGTTTAGCCGTTTCCATTGGCTTATTTACGATAATGGCCCATCTTTGATATGTACGAAATCAAAAAGTATGTAAGGGGTTGGCCCAGATGCCCTGCCCACTTCTTCAGACTGGCATGATCAGACGTCATAAAACGTAACGAATGTCACGAATATATTCCAGCAGACGTCGATGCCTGTCGTATTTTATTAATTCGGATATATATTCGGCAGTCTAAGGTCATATTGATCATTTTCGGTTGAAATTATGATATGTGGAATCGATAATAGATAGGATATGGTAGAAATTCACGATACAGAAAATACCGATACATAAAATTTAAACACATCCAGGCCATGTAAACTAAGTTACTTCATTTTAATCAATGACAGTTTTAATAATCAACATGTTTTTTAAGCAATAAAGAATATAAAGCAGGGGTTAGCAACCTTAACAAACCTTATTAGCAAAATTAACCTAGTATAAAAAAAATACAGAAATAAAACACTCATTAATAGAAAAACTATTAAGCTAAATGTATTCGATAGCCTAGCCGCGGCCATCTAAGGAATTAAATGATTTAATGTCAGATATAAAAAAAATAGGGAATTAAACATACCCTGCATTCATAAAGACATGGTAAGAATTGATTTCCTCTCATAATATTAACAACAGAACTCAAAATTACAAACTTAAGACTGATCAAGAAAATGGAA
Source organism: Philopotamus ludificatus (assembly GCA_022495035.1). NCBI lineage: Eukaryota > Metazoa > Arthropoda > Insecta > Trichoptera > Philopotamidae > Philopotamus > Philopotamus ludificatus. The sequence goes on along the minus strand of JAGXCT010036440.1, from coordinate 41,329 downwards.
AGGAGTGCCGACACCCCAAATAGGAAATTTGGAGTAGTTAGAAATAAATTCCAGACAATTTTAACTTTCTGAAATTCAACGATGGCTTAATCTAATTTCGGACTCCTTATTTTTGGATTTCATTGATATTTTAACTAGCTTAAGGCTTTTTTTTACCGAAAAGTGCACAAAACCTTTAATTAAATATTAATCAAAATGTAATTCAGTAATAAAAATATACTAAAGGTTTTATTTTTGGTTATATAATAGGTAAATAAAATAAAATTATCCTTTTTTACTTGAAAGGTTCGCCATTGGGCTTGTGGCTTTGAATTCACTGCTATCGTTACGTCATATGATTTACCTTTATGTTTATATACCTAATACGTTTATGTATTTGGGACCCCAAGTTTTTAATTTTTCTCGAATAACTCTTTTAATATAAATCCTAAATGTCTCATTTTTTTGTATTTGTCTAAAAAAAGTCTAAAGAATAAATATAAATAATCAATAAACTTAAAAAAAGAAAAATATTCGCTGCAGTTGCCTCACGAGCGATGTTTATTTTTGCTCCGTACCGGATGCGAGTGCGAAAAAACATCGCGCATGTGCAAGTGCAAGTGAAACCACGTGCGATGTTTACGTGTCATATTGATTAGTAACAAAAATCCAAAATATCGGCCAAATCTGAAGCATGTGATAAATAATTATTTTTATTCTTAGAATTGTGGGGGTTACGCTCCTCCGTATAGAAAAATCTGACTCCATAAGATTTATATTTATTTGCACTAGAATTACAGACAGAAAGGCAGAAAGAATATGATTAATAAAAGCGATCGCGTCGGTTTCACTGCGTCGAAGTAGCGACGTCGATCTGCTTCTGGTCTACCGACTCCCCCAGTCGGTCTATTTCGAAGATTCTGTGGCAGCACTGGCCACTGATGTCCGATATTTTGTCCGCTTACGGTGAAGTCCACGTCTTCAGCCTCGTAAGGACGTCGCACAAATTACGGCTCTAGCTCGAGTGTCTGCAATTTGCGGCCATCTTTTGACCACCAGTCAGCTCCGGAGGCATCGGAGAGTGTGTTTCTTCCCGACGAGCATCACCAGCTCGGTCGGTATCTTCGGTACACTGGGTTTCAAAGGTAAACCCCGACTCTGTAGAATGATCTCCCGCACGGGTATTTAACCCGTGGATCAGCTACCTGGTATCAAGGGGGCGGTTCTTCGCAATTGGAACATTTCTAGATTTCTCCATCGGAATTTTAGTCCCGTTAGAGCGGTCCTTTATGTCTTTGTCTTTTGTCTATGCCGGCCAAGGGCGCCGACGAATCTGGGCGCTATTGTGCAGTTTGCACAATATGACGAATTCCCGTTAACTAGCGGCTGCTCGTAAACATTATATTGCATCCACCTTTTTGAGACAACAGGGGATGCACTTATCCAATGTTTCCTTTAGGAATTCGCCTGGCCCGTAAATGACCTAACTGTAACATCCCGTTATTTCGCTATTTAACATTTATGATGGCGGAGGGATGTTAAAGCGGACCGTCGTATAATATTAACACGTGCATCATTGAAATGTATTTCTTTAGAAACTTAATAACACTAAAATATTTCTTTGCGCAATAACTTGCGTCCTGATATCCGCCTATCCAGGCATTCTCAACCTGTGACCGCTACAGAATAATTTATCATTAAAACAAATGTCAAGGTATTGTCGAAGAATTTATCAATATCTTGACTCGAATTTCTTGGGGTTTGTTTTCATACATTTAATACATATTAAATAGATTAGTTATAAAACAGCAAATGATATAGAGCTAGTGTAGAATGAGACTATGAATTTTTAAAAGGCAACATATAAAATCTTTGAAGGGTCGGTCGCACGAGAAAGTGTGGCGGGCCACGGGTTGCTCACCCCTGATATAGAGTAATGACGGGGAACCTTTTTGTAGAGTGGGTAAAAATTTGTTGTTTTTTTTATTCTAGCCCGTGAGTCACTAAGTCAGTGGCAACATGTGGAACGGGCAATGGGGAGTAAAAAAAAAATATTTAACAGAAAAACTTGATAATTGGCAGTGAAGCACATATATATTAATACTGAAATATTATCAAATTATAGATATTATTAATTAATTGATATTTATTGATGGCACGTGACTACCCCGAGTCGCAGCGCAACCCATCTTTAATCCAAAGCAATATTAAGAATTGTTTGTATATCTAGATTGAAAAATTCTCATATAGAGACGTTAGAATTCTGGAATATTGTCAGTGAAATAAATCCCCAATACTGTTAATTTTGTACATAATTACATTTTATTTAATTAATTCATGAATATATCTTGAAAACCACTGGTCCCCGAATTCGTTGAATGAGTGGTAATCTCTGCCACATCTGCATTTCCATATTTTCTCTGCTAATTGGTGTCATTCGACCGGCATAGCGGACAGAAGTAACAAAATGATTAGTATCGGATCGGGGGTCCTTTTTGCATATGCAATTGCGAGCTAATTCGGACGCGGGCCTCATCAGCTCCGGAGCGGGCCGCCGCCGATGCAAATTGGCATCACCTGGCTCTAGAGGTGGCTTGTTATCAAAATGGCGGAAACGGGGAAGCCCTCGCTTCGAATTCAAATTGCCTCTGTCGGCTGAATGGTTCGCGAAAATTATACTTGCTTATTTGTTTCCGGTTTACAGCAACGGCACAAAGGTCCAAACGAGACGAGTTTCCAACGTTGCCCCGCCGTAATCAGCGGTCGGTGCGACGTACGTACAACGTTCATTATCGCGAAATGGTTGTAAAGTCGTTGTTGGCTAATTGTCATCGTATGTGATTGTTATTTTCAATGTACATATGTTAATATGTGTGTATAACTATTTAAAAAAAAATGTTCTCCTACGAAGTAGGATGTACTGTATATCTCAAGTATTCGAGCATTCCCCTTCATATTGCCTGAGATAATACGTATGATTCTATATCATGGAGTAGTACTGAAAATATATAGACAATTCACCGTCTTCGTCTTCATTTTGAAGTAGCAATTTCTAGTTATCTCCATCCGGCTATTATTTCTTGCGAGGGATTCCACTATTTATTTAGACAGCATCCTTGATATTTGTGTTATTTTGACGGAATATTCTTAGATAGTAAAATTGTATACGTGTGTATTTGCAGAGAATTGCACTTAACATCAGAGAAATCATATTTAGTTGTTTAATTTACGCTGAAGATTAAACCATTAACTTATATAAGTATGACTCTTTGATGAAATCAGTAGTAAGTACATTTTAATAATATTTGTAGATATTTGATAAATCCAATCTTCTGCCTCCTATTGTGTAGGGATCCTGAATATACGATTAATTCAAGCCACATAGATAGTGATTCTTGTATGAAATGATCTTTATCCGGTTACCTTGTAGTATGGGTTCCTTCTAATAATATCGCTACCTTAAAATCTATACAACAACAGACTGATATTACATGCGCTGAAATTGCTTGCGAATTTCCTGAAATTTCCCGGAATAAATCGTTCAAAAATAAAAAATCGGCACCGCCTATTTGATGCATTTTCGAATGCATTCCGCGATTTATCACGGGCCATGTGACAGTCGACAATTGTCACGGTGGACAAATCGATTATGCCGCTTATAACAAACGGCCCGTGCAAAATCCGCGAAATAAACACGACGTACGTACAAAGCGACATCAATCAGCCGTAGGAAGGGGTGGGGGCAAGTCCGATTTGACATAATGACGCAGATCAGGACGGTTGAGCACCCCTGGCCGAGCGCACATTCATTAAGCTAGGTCTATGCGATGTCGAATTGGGAGAGCGTCGCTAAACTACACTTGCTATTAACGCAAGGATGCCAAGTGCTAGTGTGTGCGTGCATTTATCTGATTGGTCGATGACACGATTTAATGAGATGGGCCCCGCCTAAAAATCACGTTAAACTGATGTAAAAATTAACGAAATAATAATTCCAAATTGTTGAAATTAAATTAAAAACGAACATAATTTAAGAGTTTATTTATTTATTATTTATCTACTATATTTTTTTTCAAATAAGTGTTATTTTTGATGAATAAATTCTTACTTGTGTCATTTCGTTATTGTTCTCTTTTAATTATGACGTTCCTCAACATTTGGAGCTATAAAAGCAGCTGTTGTGGATAATAAAAATTATGGCCTATTCCATTGACCCAATGCTAATGACCTTGAAATTTCATACACAATCCTTTTATATAAATATTAAAAATTTAACATTCGAAAGACAATGTTCAAACTATGTTTTATAAAAATTTCAATTCGGCCCGTTTCTAAAATGCTTGGTGACTCGTACTTCAAGATATAAATTATTTTTTTGCATCAACTATCTAGTAAATGTAAATCTAATAAAATAGTTTCACCAAATTTTAAAAAAATGACAATTCCTGGCAAAAAGTTATTTTTAAACGAAAGCCACACAAGATTATTATTCTTTTAAATAATTATCTTTACACAATAAATAGTTTTTTAATACCACTTTTGTAAAATTTCTGCAGTTCTTTTTAAATAAATTACGACTTAATTTTGTTAAATATTTGTTATTAAGTTTTTTCTTAAAGCGAATGTGAGATCCATTTAAAATATTTATATTCTGAAGGTACGACATTAGATCAATATGGTGGATGTTGCAGAACTTTTAAATATACAGTAATACCCCCAATAGCGCGTGTTCAGATAGCGCGACCGTAAACTCTATGCCGTTTGGCTGGGTGTTGATCTCGCTCGCACATATACAATATATGTTGTCATGTGTGCGAGTTTTCGGCACATTTCTCACCATTCACGCCTGATGTAGACAATGAGCCACGGATATCTTGTGTGTATGTCGGCGATCGCATGCATGGCAACCGAAAATTTCATTCATCTAAGATTCATAACTTTTTTTTACATTGTTCTTAGTTTTAGCAGATTTGTACTTTTTTGCAAAATCTCCTTAACCCTGAATTTTGTATGTGCTTCATTATCCCGATACGCGTTGTTCCGATAACGCGGTCCCAACTTTCGCGCTATCGGGGGTATTACTGTAGCTCTTATTTTGTTCTACGCAATTCCAATCTGGAGAATTTTTCTTTGATTGTTTCCATCGTTTTTAAGCAATACCCTCTTTAATTTTACAAATTGGGCAAAATACACCCTTGCTGTAATAGTGGGGCTAGGTTAAAGTAATTCATAGTGAATTATTCCCAAAATATCCTACCAAATACAAAAAGAAAACTTTTTTTGAGTCAATGAGACCCCAAAAATAGACACAGGTACCTGATACAGTAAGTAATTGTTTTTTTTCTTTTCGGATTGGTGTGATTGCGCCTCTTTTTGTTTCCAGTAACAATTCTTAAAATAAACTGATCGGTTTTATATCTGGACAGAAAAGAAACACAGATCCTTATTCATTGTTTAAGACTGTTGAAGAAAGTTTGCACGAGAATTAAGTTATTTGTCAATTATGTTTGTGCCTTTTAAAATTAACCGGGAAAGCTTTATTTTATTTCAATTCTTTATCAAATAAAAACAGCACAAAATACTGCAAATGTGTCATTATAATCTCTGGTCGTTACATTTTTTACCAACGGTCTAAAAAATAAAAAATAAAGTTAAAACAAAAAGATTACAAACAAAGCTTCAAAACTGGTCCAAAATAGGTGCAATAAAACGGTAATAATGCCACATCACGTGAGAAAATAATATTTATATGTATTTATATCAAATTAAAATTAATATATTATTATATCCAATTTATTTTGTAACAAGACTTAATCACAATAATTTATTGATCGTAGAAAAATTTCAGAGACATTTTAAAATAATTTTAGGTCATTGTTTTAATATTGCACAATATATTCTTGCTAAATTCAACAGCCCGTTAATTACAACGGCCAAATATTGGTTGTGTTTATTTAATTTAAACGACGACGGAGGTTTGTTTTATACCGAGAACATTAATTGTACGCGGTCGAACCTGGAATTATTCAAAGCCATTGAAATGCATAGATTCACCATTATTATTTATGACAGGTTTCGTTGCTTTAGAAGAGCCGGACTATCTATCGGCTCAACTAAAATAGAACCAAACAGAAATGCGGCGCACGAGGCTTAAAAGATACAATCCTATTAAACTGCAGCTAGAACAATGGTTGCCAAAACGTTAGACCCCTGATGGATATGTTGCTGTACAATAATGATTATTAATTTTAGTTGGAAATTCAATATTGTCCAGCTTTAAACACGATAATGGCTTTCCATTGAATTCTGCGCGTGTAGCGCTTATAAGTTTAAAAGTCGCACTCTATATCCTCGATAGTATGAAACTTGCGGAAAGTAGTCGAGCAGAGTTATGAATAATATTTACTTTAACTGCACTCAATCGTGCAACGTAAATAAACGATAGTTTGGGTTAAAAGTGAGCCTCAACATTGGAGTGTGAAGCGAGTTAGTGTGTTGAAATATCCGTAGCTCAAGTGCTGGACCACAACTCGGCTGCAACTCGCTCTCTGCATACGTAGAAGTGTGGAGCGCCACGTGTAGTAGATATGGTCTGACTGTCTTCATAGCTAACTTCGTCCGAGCCATATCTCTGAAAGCTGGAGGAACTAACGGGGTTACTGGTGTGGCTTTGAAATTGGAGATAACGCGCGGAACCGTTTGATTGTTGGATGTAATAATTCATCCAAGATATACGGAGGATGGCGATGTTATTAATTCATTTAAATATAATAACAGCGATGAATAAATAATAGATATTCATAAGATTCTTTTCCCCTGAAAATTGTATATGGAAAACGATGAAAATTTAATACAACAGCTGTCTGCGAGCTGAGCGCCGCGATTATTAACCGTCGATCAAAAAAGTCTTTGATGGGATATTTCAATTTGACGATTCATAGCTGTAGATGAAACACAGATCCATCTCTTTATAATAAGTAATAACGTAATACTACAAAATTACAGAAATAACAATTATTAAAAACGTTTTAATAATTTAGAGAGAAAATATACATAATTAGATCTAATATTAATATACTTGTAAATGATTTTGTGATAGGTAGTTAATCTATTCTGAACGAAAAAAGAACAGAAGGTTAACTTACCCTTTGTATTGATGAATAAATGGCCGAAATTTACATTTTATTTTTCTTCATTTATATTTTTTCAATTTATTTTTGATAAATAAAACATTAATTTGAAAAAATATTGGTGTTAAGAAAATCGATACCTTGAATTTTATTCCTTTTAAATAAAAAAATATTAATTTTTGGCTAAGTAAAAGTAAAAGTGATTTTCAATTGTTTAATATCGCGTTCTAATTCTGAAGAGATTCACAGGTAGACTGACAAGAATAGCAAAATTGTTTGATCTAATGTGTATAAAATTACTATATGTGGCAGTTTTAGATATAAAGGGTCACCATTAGATGATCCACAACAGCAACAAACTTGGAAACCATTATACGACTGATTTATGTTACATATTACATGGGATCACAAACAAGCTCAAAGTAAAAAAAATATTTCTAAACATTACTCTCCATAATAAAACTAAGAAATGCATTGTGGGATTATTATTAACTGACTATAATTCATGGTATTTTAAAAATAAATATGTTTCTTAGGACTAAGATTCATGCAAAATATACAAAAGTAAATCACAGTTTATAAAATTGAATGGTGGACTAAAAGGACCTTACGACTGTAAAGAGTTATTCACCCTTTGAACTCCTATGTCCAGACGTATTGGACATGAGTGTTTTTCTACCAGCTCCTATGTCTAGTATGTCTGGAATTTTTTTCTTATGCAGTTTTATGATATGACCATTCTTTTGTCATCTGGAATGTGAAATAAAATGGATCGATTTTTGTTCAAGAATACCCTTTTTCAGTAAAATATTTTCTCGCTAGCGATTCTTCCAAATTTTTTGGTCAATATACCTTTAAATAATAACAAATAGAATTACGGACTTGAGGATAAGAACACGAAATGTCAACAATATTCTTGACAACCTAAACAATAAATTTTTGGAAAATTATGTCCTGGAAAAAAAATTAGCTGTTGACGAGTCTACTGTTGCATTCAAGGGTAAAATAAGATTTATAGCATTCAATTCTAAAAATCCTACTAATTGGGGTCTTCGAATTTATGTTGTCAGACTCGCGCACTAGCTATATTTCAACATTTGTGCTCTATTATGGATTAATAACAACACAAGGTCTTATCAGACCAGATACAGCAGATCAATATGCAGCATCGTACTGCTTTATGCGAAAAAAGTTGGTGAGGAACTTATTTTTTTTGTGGCTCTGAAACTTCAATTGTTAATTCATTTATTTTACACAAGGAATGTGAAGTTAAAGCAAATAAGTCATAAACAATTTCGCAAACAATTGTTGATGGAACTCATTGAGACGATTGTCAATAATTGATCGTAATCAACGACTTGATGGAACTCCCTATTTTATTTATAATAACCCTGGAAAGAGGTACAAGGATTGTATGGTATGTGCAAATCGAGAGATTCGAGAAGCAAGAAAACGAACGATAATTTTTGGCAACACTTGAATGAAATTTGGTCTTTATCCTTGAGATTGCTTAAAAAATACCATAAATTGAATGACTATAAAAAATAGTATATATACACAATAAAGACCTTTCATAACAACCCGTTTTTTTCATTCTGTAGCATAAATATTATTATTTAACAAATTCACTCCAAATAGCTTGGAGTTGGTGGAAACTTATAAAAAAAACATTGGAGTGAAAAATGTTAATAAATCCTAATGAAAATGTAGATCAATTGATTTATTGTTTAAAACTGGCAGAGAACATATCATAAGCAAGACTTGAAAATCATCAAGGCAACTATTTAAGAAAAATCAAAGCAGAAAATTTACGAGTTAAACTGGAAGGTTTCATTATATTCTGTAGTTATTAGATCCATGAAACACCAAGAGAAAAACGTTTTCAAAATGCTGCTAAGAATTTCGAGTATGAACGAAAAAGATTAGTAAATTGTTGGTTCTTCTAATAGATATACTAGTTAGTGTTTGTATCTCGACGATACAAAGTTAATAGCAAATACCTTTGAAGCTCTGAAAGCCAGGTATATAAATAATTAAATTAAGATGATTTAATATAACTAAAAAGTTTTATATGATATAGTATAGTTTGCTAGTTTTTCAACTTACCCTATAAACACTGGATATCTATTCTATATATTTAAATATGTTTAGATTTTTATATATGCAATAGAGTTGTGTATTTTTTTGAACAAATGTTTAAAAAACGTCAACTTTGTTATACTAGATTAAATTGATGGCAGTCTGGAGCTTTATATTTATTAGACCCCATTAAAGAACGAATATTCTTTTATACAACGATGACCAAATTATAATTAAGAGTTAATGTTAATTATGAATTATAGCGTAATTTTAGTATGATATTAATTACAGTCATTTGAAAATATTATTACATTTTAAATACAAAAATTTACTTTGCTGAAAATTTAATTACTACAAAGTGATTTAATTTCGTAGCAAAGATCAACCTTGAAATATTTTCGTCAGGTTCAAGACTCGCCAGGTTAAGAGTGTTGATCAAACAAATTTTTCGTAATTTAATCAGAATGTTGAATTTTCAGGATTTAAAATTCAATTATTTTGTTATTTGTGCACATCAAATAAAACAACAATTGTTATAAAAACTGAATAATATTAATAAAACTACTATATTATTAATTGTAATATTATTTTGAGCGTTGGTTATAAATACAAATTGCTTATATCACAACTTACTCGGAATGCTCAACCCCACAACCATATTATCATATCTCTTTCACACATCATGAATTTTATGGATGAATTATTTGCAATATCTCGAAAAATTTCTCAACACACATAAATACGGCTCTTTTACACCCCGACCAACAAAAGATTTCCATTTGACTGGCATACAAAGAATGAAAGTGGATTCTCAACACTTTCGCGGTTTCTTTTTTTTGCTTTTCTTTCTATCTTTTATTCATACAGTAATGGAGATGGTATAAATGTGAAAATTGACGTATAGCTTTTTGCGTCAAATTGAAGTAGCATTAGAAATGCAAATCAGTCGGCAAACAAGTGAAAGTGTGTACAAAGAGAGAAATATGAAAAGAAATATAGTCAATATCATATTTCGACGCTGAAACTTGCGATCTCGCGGAACCGACACCGGAATAATTCATTTTATATAATAAAAAATAAATAATATTTCAAATGTTATGTCATATATGAATGTCGTACAAAACTAATTATATATTATTTTTAGATAGCTACGACTATCTTCCACCTTTTTTAATTATATTACTAAGCAATTTACATAATAATCTTTTGATTTGGATGAAAAATAGACATCGTTTTCATTTTTTTCGATATTATTAAAAAAATTGTTAGATAAAATGTGCTAAAAATAAAAGTACTTTTCATTCGTATTCCATAAATTTATCTCGTGTAATTTTAGCTTAGGTCTCGCATTAGTGTGTTAAAAAAATATTTTCCCTATTAAATATTCGGGGTCTTTTTCCGCAAATTGCTATCTTTAATCGTTTCAGCTTATCACAATAGAACCGTTATTCTCTGGCCATATTTAAGAAACATATAATAAAGAATTCCTTTACAATCCCACCATACAAACAAAGTGAGCCTTTTGGGCGTTAGGTCCAGTTCCATTTTTTTTGCGTCACTTCTCATCCCCTGTTACGAGATGTCGAAGAAGTGATAAAAGTCTTGCCAGGTATTTTTAAATGATCTTGCACTCCAGTTCAAGAGTATTCGACTGTATCTGCTATTTGTATTAATAGAATACCTCATCTTCATTCTGTAATACTTAACATCTTCCAATATACCTCCCCTCTCACTTCGAAGTTGTTTTTTAACCTAGCCGTGCCGATGGGGTATATTGGGTACCCCAAGTTTTTGATTTTTTTAATTACTCTCTCATATAAACCCTACATGAAAAAACACATTCAGTATTTGTCTAATAAAGTCTAAAAAATAAATATTATAAATAATCATAGTCCTTTACTTTGTGCAATAGCGAAAAAAATATATAAACAACAATATTCACTGCTGTTGCCACGTGGGCGATGTTTTTTCTTGCTCGCATCCGATACGATGTGTTTAGTGCGAGTGAAACGTGCTATTGAATAGTTAAAAAATAACTATTTTATTCTAAGAATAATTCATTTTTTTTAAAAATGTCAAGATATTGATGTAGAAATCATTAAAATCGTGGCTTGAAATGCTTGGGGTCTCTGAGAGACCCCTTTCGGACGACGCAGTTGTTTTTGAGGCGCCATTATGGATTAGGTTAAAGTCAAAATGATCACTACGAAGTTGTTTGAACCATTTCTGACACGGTCGAATAGTCAATATGTCTCACTATTTTTGTGGCAGATGTTTTTTGTTGATATTCGTATAATATGCTATTTCGTAAAAAATGCTCATCCGGCACAAATCCTATTTTAAGTTGTCCTTTATCATTCCACCAACCAATGGCAGAAGATATACATGTAAACATGTCAATACCCAAAGCTCAACTAGTCGTTAAAAAGGATTGTATACAGGAAGGTACCTCTTAATTTTCTACTCAAACAATTCGACCATATAATTAAAATTACAAAGTATTAATTTATTTTGGGGCGATAATAATGTTCTAGATATATATGTAGTCATCTTTTTGATCTCAAGTCTCAGAGTAGATCTGTATATCCATTGCCGGTCAATTATAGCAATTTGGCTGGTCGCTTTGACCTTTGGTCACATGAAACAAACAGATAGCCCGCGGGCCCCAACTATGGGGCTCAGACAAATTACACATTCGTATATAGCACAAAGGGATAGGCCACACGTGGATCGTGAAAAGGGTAACAACGGGCTCGCAGGTAAATAATTCAATGACACTTGGTACACAGAGTACCCGCGCAGGGAATACAGATGCGGACCGGTCTCAATGAGTCTAATTATAATCTCATGATGAGTGCCCTAGGGATAGGGGAACCGCTGACCCCTCTCGCGGTCGGCGGAATGGACAGAATGCGTTTTTAACCCCAGTGTAATGATTTTTTAAGTGGCGCGTATAATGCTCCGCGAGGTAATCGGAGGGTTAATAAAAAAATATGGAATACATTTCGGCGTTGTTGTTATTTTCATTCAAATTTTAAACTCAATTAAAATGTGCGGCGATGGAATACAGGCAGAGAAACGCTGGCGTTTAACCAAATTACCGAGATCATTGACTTGGAGGACCGACTTTGATTGGGCTGCGAGGTATACAGCGCTTGCGGAGTGGCGTGAGGACTTGAGCAGCCACGGGTCACCGAGACCCCCAGGGACATGCGGTCGGGTCCGGCTGACCCGCGGCATTGTTGAGGCCGACCCCAAACAATAAGCTATGCAAATCTTATGCAAAGGCTAATTGTTGATTGTTAATTGGCTGAACAGTGAGAAAGTGGGTGGTATTACGGCCGAGGGGTGGGGGCAGAACTGAGAGCCGGCACCGCAGACCAGGCTATAGTTTTCATAACAAATTTAATTTCGCAACAAACAGTTCACCGCACAAAAGGCTCCTTGGCGGAATTTAATTTGCTAAGCCCGGACGTCCAAGATATTGTATGTGTGTATGTGTGTGGTTTCGTGAACATGCCTCAACTTTAAGTAACTCTATTTTATTTTTAAAGAAATACAAATCCCTTATCTATATAGCATTTAATTAGAGATATAAAAATAAATTCTGCCCACACGCTCATTTTTCTCCTGAAATATGATTGCGAAAATATTATATACAGTGTGTGTGTGTATTTCGGGAACCACTTAGTAAATACTTATGTAAGAGAGGTAAGCGGATTATGTTTTCTTTGCAAACAAGTTCAAAAACAGTGATTTCCATTCAGTTAAGGGGATCAGAAAACCACTTAGGCCCTTTTAATTTGACTGTAATCGCTGAACCGACAGACATCTGACATCCCCCCGCTCTCCGACCTGCGAATATCCGATTAATCGCAATTTTTATACTGCGAATAAAACTAATCCCGGATAGTTTCAGAATATATCCGGGTTCGAGTCAAAATCAATCGTTTCTACTCCAAAGGAACATTACGAACTTAACGATTTTACTACCCGGTTCAGAGATATCGAACTATCCGTGCAATTGAATAAAAACACAAACTTAGATAATCGACGAATTATATCGTGGATCTGTAAATCATTATCATTGTATTGATAATATTAAAGAATAAGAAAAAATAAAATACATTATTAATATCTTTCTATATATAGTAATATTTTTTATTTCAGACAGAATTAAAAATCATCTCGTTTAAAAATAAAGCATAAGATCAGTGTTTTTGATGCGTTCCTCAATTAAAGGCAATGGATGATTAGGGAGGTGGAACAATTCAGAACCTCCCAATCCGGTTCAGTTACAAATGTTTGGGAGCTACGACAGCTGCTTTCTTACCAACCACCGTTTTACTTCCACATTTCCTTACGCGATGGACTGCAGATGTCGATACTTTGGTCCACGAATGATGTGAGTCCAAAGTGTTACTTTACATAACCCTCATCAGGCTCGTCCTAACATACGGATCTGAATGTGGAGATTTAACGAAACAAGATGAGCGACAACTGGATATCCTGAAGAGGAGGATTCTAAGACGAATATTTTGATCCGTATTCGACAACAGGGAACAACCGTACAGACTATACAAAGATATACCGGTCATAACTGTCGTCAGAGTGGCCAGACGTTGGTAGGCCGAAGCTACCGAAAGAGCTGTTGGTTAAAAGCCTTCCTGTTCTTGGATAAAAGGAAGACCAAGGTTGAGGTGGTTGGACTGTGTAGAGATGGACACTGCATCGCTGAAACTTATCGAAAGATGGCGCTAAGTGGCGGCAGACCAGATAAAATTGTAAAAGATGAAGGATGAGATCAGACTTTTCAGATATTTAAAAACGATCGTATAGCTTTCATCGTGCGTAGAATTTATGCAGAATTATCCTTAATGGTTTATTAGTGTCGCTTTAATCACAATTAATGCTAAAACAGAAGATATTTTTATACGTTCAATATAAAATTATTCAAACATATGTAATACACCCTTAGGTTTACAATTTGGGTTAGGTCCCTATTAGCTTTGGACGACTTTTGCCTACGTATGCAGTTGGGAAACTAAACATGGATAATTTAGCCATCGTCGGTATAAATTCTATTCAATAAACTAGTGTTAACAGAAGCTGGAATTGGATTCGTGATGCGAATATATATATTTTTTTAAATCTCTCAGCAGATTCGCATCGGCTTTGGGTAGGGGGATAGAAACAGTGCGGACTCCGGGGTAGGTAGGGGGCAGAGGCGCGAAGAATGAAATGAGGCGGAAGCCCAGGAGAAGCCTGAAAAAAAGAGGACCCAGTCGCCATTTAATTATTTGCCCAGCCTCGACTTAAAGTGAAACGGTAACCGCGGCCATTAGGAGGAGTAAAAAAAATACTCTTTTTCTTCCAATTCCAATTTGCTCTTTGATAAGCGAGTCAGCAGTTAAAGCAATTTCGAGCTCCCGGCCGCCGCGTTGCCGGAATAAGGGAGTCCCCGAAAATGCGATAATTTCGCATTTTTAAATTTTGAACTTTTAAAAAGATTTAAATTTTAAGAAAAACACCTCGTTTCCGGGGCCTCCAAATTAGGCGGAAGCACTTAGCGCCGACCGCCCTCGCGCAAATCTTTTGTTAATTACTACGCGGAAAATCTAGAGATGAAATTTCGTCGATGGCGTCAAACAATATGAAAAATACGGTCATGGCCGACGCTTGGTTTTCGTCCATTACTTTTTATACACATTTTATAATTAATCTCATGAATCAAGAAAACGCATTTTCATAAAAAATACATAAAAGAATAATTTATATAAGAAAAAACTAAGTATTTGTACTAAATATTATTTTGAATTCCGATATTGGTCCCTGTCAATGACACCATATATAATTCTACATCCTGAATAAATATCCTGAATACGAAATTTCACAAACTGATGATACATTCAGGATTTCACACACAATCACTCAACTGAGCTTTCATTAACTGATATATCGGCATTACATTTACGCATTTGCCGGAATTAGTTTAATGGAGTATGCGAAACCCTAAAATCTAGATTAAATTATTAGCGGCGTGGCAAATGTGCCAAAAATGATATACCACAACGGAATGACCGACAAATCACACACTATAACTTGTATATACTTGTTTATGATTTGAATTTTGCTTTTTACAAGAAAATAAAATGCAATATCGTATTAAAAATAATGCATGACTGTTGCATTTTGTATGTCTTTTGTAAGCAAAACATGTTTTAACCAGGTGCTCCAGCACATCAACAACTAACTATTACCTTGAAAAGGTGCAGAAAATGTTCATCAACAGTTTCTGAATGACGCGGGTAGATTCCGTCCGCAGTTTCAACGTGAACACGCTCCTGCGTTTCTTCCATAAAGATTCTGGAGACCTCCTATCATCTTTCCTTTGACAACGGAATCGACACCAGTATAATATTTTTTCTAACCACAGACAAGCTGACCGACACCATCGCTGACGTCTGGCTGCAGACTCCGCTTTCAGCATCACTGACTTCAGACCGCAGACTGGCATGCTACCGTGGAGCCCCCAGCCCTCGTCGGAGATCACCAGGAAGCGTGCTTCTCTGCAGATACTCTTGGCATCAGACCGCCACGAGTGCCGTCAATGCCAGAGATCGCCAAGTAAGAAGTACGAGGGGCTGGACGCGTCATACTTCATCTCGAATTTTATAATAAATTGTCGAAACATTATCTTCACGTATCTTGTGTCTTCGTTCATATTAAGTAGAACGGAAAAAATGACATTTTTTTACTGTAACAAAAAAAATACTTCAGTAAAAATCACATAATGTTATACAATTTTCCTCAGTGTCTATGATCTTCAGCCATAACATAGGCAACTTTTCAATTATATTTTCGTAAAACTCTGGCGGTATACTATTAAAATATGAATCCAGGTGATTTTTCACCTGTTAAACATTTTTTTATCACGAAGTGAATGTTTTATTGATTTAAATAAATGATAGTCAGAAGGCAATATCAGGTGAATACGGTGGATGTGGCAGAAAATCCAAATCTGGCTCTCTGATTTTGTCCTGGGCGATATTTGCTGCATGAGGTCTTATTGAAAAATTTCCCTGCTGTTGTTAACCAGAACAGATCGTTTTTTTAGTAACTCAACTTTTAATCTTTCTAATTGGACACAGTATAACTCTGACATAACTGTCTGACCAAGTTTTAATAATTCATAATATACCCGAAATATCCTACCAAACACATTACAAAACTTTTTTTAATGATAACGTTGGCCGAGGAGTAGGCACAGCTACCTGTTTTGGAGATAATCATCGTTATTTTCTTCTAGCATTACTGTAAAGGGCCTATTTCTCATCCCCAGTCATAATTCTTCTGTGAAATGGATCTGTTTCGTGTCTGGATAATAAAGATGCACAGATTGTTACGCGTTGCTCCAAGGCCGTTAGAGAAAGATCGTGCGGTACCCAGATTCCTTGCCTATTTTTTCCCTAATCTTTTCAAATGATCCTCCCCAGTTTTTATTGGATAGCCAAGGTCATGTGACTATTTCTTTACTGTTTTACGCGGATCAGCTTCCACCAATGAATTTTGAGGGGTCTTCCTCTTTTTGGTTTGTCCTTTAACTCCCTATCACTACTTTTGAACTTTTTAAACCATCTAAAGCAACTTTCGTAGTTTCAAGACTTATTCCATAAATATCGCCGATGGTTTGTGTAGCTTCGTTCGGCTTTAATCCCTTATCAAATAAAATACCGACAACAACATGAAATACCGCAAATGTATCTCTTCAATCTCAGGCTTCTGCATTTTTACGACGTTGTAACTCAACGGCAACCGGTGACAAACATGTTTTATAGTGACGCACCAGAAAAATGACATTTCTTTCCGTTTTACCAAATATATACCGCAATAATGGGTAACAATAAATGTGTCATGTGTTTCTAAATTTGTGTTTGCATTTCCATCAACGGTGAGAGTGAAGGCTCGCCGTGATCCTTCGATCTACATTTTCCACGTATTACATAACCTTTACAGTATTAATTAAATTAGTAGTAAATAAATTTTCGATAATTGATATCATATTGATATGGCAAGTAAATGATTCATGCTTCACGTATGCAAATCGCCATGTAAATATCCTGTATGCGATATGGGTATTTAGTGCATATTAAATTTGCATGTCGTCCCGTGGCACCCCGGTCACAGGCGTCGCTTACGACGCCCGTCGCCATTGTGTTGTAATAACGACTTAGCGCGCTTAGCTCCCGGCATGAGCTACCTGTTGTGTTGCTCCCGATGAACTTTCACGCCGACGCAATTCGACGAGCCCTCCTGACGGCGTCTCTCTCAAAAGGCGTCGACGCCTTTTGAGAGCCACTGCCGGCATCCCGGCAGATGTGCCACTCTCGACACCTGCAAACTTTAACTTTGATGAAAGTTAATTATTTAATAGAAGTTTTACCTACGAAAACTATACGTTTAGCTATTTTTTAAATAGTTGAATTAAATGCACAGATGTTACGTTTGAAACACAATGTAAATGAACTTTAATGAAATTTAAATCTTCTCTTGGGAATAACATGCGCGCAGGTCTGTTTTTATATAATAGATATTTTGATTTTTTAAAACCGCATAAAACTGTATAAATTACATAAAATGTAAATTCAGAATTTGTATTATTTTAATATTATTAAATAACGATTATTTTTGCATAACAGAACTATCGTCACTGACATTGCTTGGTATGATTTGTGAACTATTGTGGTTCAAAATTACTATTATCACTAAAAGATGTAGCCAGTGCATATATTCTACTTGTTGAGGGAAAGAGAAAATGATTCTTTACAGACATATTTAGCATTACCTTTACCTTTTTCAATCAGTGTTGATCAGTGATTGAAAAAGGTACAAAATGATTGTTTAATTAATTGATTAGTTAAGCCACTTTTCGAATTACATTTGAAGTGAAAGGAACGGAATATTTTCCACTTTACCATCGTTTTTTGATTATTCAAAGACATTTGAAGATAATTAAATAATATCATCGTCGTTCAAGCCAAAATTCATGTGCTAACGTAATGATTACCGCTGATAATGAAGATGTTTGTATTGTTTCCCCAAATATCCTACATATTCAGGTTTTTGAATCGCATAACTTTAACCAATCTGCATATAAAAATCCGCATAAAAACAGACTTGGCCGAATAAAATCATAATTTTTATTATTTAAAATGTTTTTTTGGAATGTTAATATTATATATGGCTTTTTGAGATAGCTATCTTTTAAGATATTAAATAAGTGTCGTGGAACAAAATCAGAACTTTGTTGAAGTGGATAGTATCCATGTTTTTTTGATTAAACAACTGAATTTAAAATGTAAATATTATTTTCATTGCTATATATTTATATATTTTTATTGATGCCAAAACTTTTAAGTTTAATGTGTCAATTTCAAGAAAAAAAGTGTTCTATAATCGGTCCTAAGCACTCTAAATTCAAATTACATATTAACTTGATTCATATTATTATGATAAAAGGTCTGTAAAAAACATCAATGTGTTAATCCACTTATGATCATTATGATGAGGAATAATTGCAGTTTCTTGTCCTCAATGTATTTTTTTATAAAACACTCCACAAATCTAGACTTTAGGCTGCATAGAATAAATAACTTGGAGCTAATTAAGATAGAGATATACCGTCTCTAGAAAGAAATCTGTACCCTTAAATAGACACTGCAGAAAGAAAAGTTTTAGAATAGTTAATTATTCACATATAAAGCATATTTCGTGCATTTTCTCGTTCCTTGGTTGAAGATGTAGTGAGATCAAATAAAACGGAGAAAAAATAAACTGCGTCAATTATATTCTAATTAACCGATCTGTCACGGCGGCTCGAAAACAACCGAGTCATCCGAAGGGGATCTATCAGATACCCCAAGCATTTTAAGCCAATATATTGTTGAATTCCTAATCAATATTTTGAGTTTTTTTAAAAAAATGGATTTTTTTAAGAATATAATAATTTGGTCGATATTTTAATTTTTTATTTAATCATATTGACGCGTAAATGATACGCGCACTCGTAGATGTCTCGCCGCAGACTGAGAACATGCCGCCGACTGAGTTCTCGCGGCACGTATTACTAGTACGTTTCACCCGTACTTGGTACATTGTTACGTGATGCGAGCGAGAAAAAGAACTGCGTCCGTGGCAACAGAATTAAATATTGCTGTTTTTTACGCAATTGAAGACAATAAAGGACAATGATTATTTACAATATATATTCTTTAGACATTTTAGACAAATAAAAAAAGTTATTAATTAAAAGTTCGAGAAAAATCTAAAACTTGGGGTCCTCAATATACCCCATCGGCACGGCTAGGTTAAATATATGATTAAATAATCATGCCTTTATACATTTATAGTTCTTATCGCAGAACTTACCACCCATAACTCTTCAAAATCCCGCCAATAACCGCAGCCATCCAATAGATTTAAACTCGCACATTTCACCAGCCAACCAGAAACGTGTACACGCGCACACGTGACGTCACCATACATCAAGGCTCACGGCTTATCCCCCCCCCTCCAGCCCTCCACACCAAAAATTGCAAACGGCCCGATAAATTGATGGGAAGACGGTCAATTTGTCAAGATTATTTGGTAGTCGCATCAGACCCGCAATAATTCAGTATTGAGTTTGGCGAGACCGCGAGGTCGCTCGCCCGGATGCGTCCCCGGGTCAGGCTGGGACATTTTTCTTTTTTCGGACCCTACGTGCCCCGCATTTTGGATTTGAATCATCGAGCCGACTATTAACTCGAAAGTATTCTATTATATTCGGCCGAGTCAACAGTGACCCCCGCATAAATTGGCAGTTACTCCCCGCGCAGAGGTCCCTGTGGAGGTCCGCGGCGTTGGGCGTCGCCGTTTAAGTGGACCATCCGACTCGGGCGATGTACACAGACACCAATCAAAGGATCAAATGTGGGTCGCGTAAACACTTTCGGCAAGACGTGTATATTTATATGGTAATTTCGTGATATATTTTTGAAATATATCACGAAATGCGTCGCTCGAGCTCCGGATACGCAATTTATGGTCTTGTGCTTCAATTTAACACGGTACAACCCGCATGCAAAACTAATTCTTGTATGTATGTCAACGTTGGGAAATAATTTCCTAAGAATCAAAACGCTAAGAGAGTTGCAAGATCGCGCCATATGTCAGTTCATTTCAGCCCGGCTTTAAAATTTTACATTAAATCAATAAAAATACAATTAGGCTTGTTTATTTCAAAATACAAAAAAAATACTGTAATTAAAAGAATATCCAACTAGAATGTTACGCGAGAAAAACTAAGCACCGAGTCATTCGACAAAAACTACGCAAAACTTATGTTACAAGTGTTGTTAATTTTCTTGCACGATTTACACAATTGTATTTTTCCATTCGCGATAAAAACGCCCAGCAAGAATGGCGCTGATGAAATTTTTTCACTTCTGAAAAGTTGGCCAACAAAAATATCTGTTCAAGCAAAAAAAAAAAAAAAAAAAGAAATACACCCACATACAGTAAGTTCGTTTGGCGCACTGTTTGCCAAAGTTTTACTTTTGTCGCCGAAATGAAACGATGGTGCGGTAGGTGGTGTACGGGGGTAGGGGTTGGTGGAAATCGCAATGAAGCCCCGACACGTTCGTTATAAAGACGGGCCCGTTTCGGCTTATTTGTAAACTTACCCGGAAAGTTTTTCATTTCAATCGGAAATGATGGAATGATACAAATGAAAATGGTTTTTCTGGAAATCTAGTGTCAAACAAACATCGTATCTGCCTTTAGAATGAAACGGAACAAAAAAGGGACTAATTTCGAAATGCCGTTAATTAACGGCATATTTAATGCGATGAAAACAAAATTGGCAATAATAATTATAATCTGAAACGATCAGAACGATACCGATACTATATTATTACATAAATAAAATAATTAACATAGATATATCAAATAACAAAGCTATCAATGGCTAAAATTATGTGAATATATTATTATAAAATATATAATAACAACAATATTCGCTTTGGTTGCCACGGGCGCGATATTTTTTCTCGCTCGCATCCAGTACAATATCTAAGATATCGACTTAATTATGAAGCATATCATAAATAACTATTTTTATTCTAATAATAATCATTTTTTACAAAACATCAAAATATTGATTAGGTGTTCCTTAATATCTTGACTTCAAATGCGAAATAGGGTCACGATGAGAGACCCCTTCGGACGACTCGGCTGTTTTTCGAGCCGCTGTGACGGATTGGTTTAAAGGCTTCATAAATTATATTCGCAATACTGAAGTAGACTCTACTATAACTACTGTAATCCTACTCAGTAGATGCATGACTTTTTTTAATGAAGATATTCAACACATCGATATCTATAAGTTAAAATACTTTAAATTGATTTTCCTGTTTACAGTTAACTACAACATGTGCATCTACTTGTTTTATTTTTTTTAGCTTCAGTCTCTCACATTCCAGGCACTTCGCAGAGCTAGTCCTCTGGAGCATGACAGCATAGGCGGCTCAACAGTGTGATAATCTTCCATTAGAGGAGCAGCTAGGTCGATACCGTCGCCGGTATAGTGGGACGATAAGTGGCACACTACCTGGCTCCTCCGGTGACTGACTCTATTAACGTCAACCGTGTTATTAATAGTGTTGCCAGACACGTGGTATGATTTACGGCGTTAATGCCCGTATTACTACAGTGTTGCCGTCGTTAAACACTTTCATTACACCCGCGAGGATGAGAGGGGTCGCCGCGGCGGTAGTGGGGGTAGGGGAGACAGGTTGGTGTTAACGAGGACGTAAAAAATCGTTAAATCGCAATTTCGGTGTTGTGTTTTCAGCAAGTTTCAGCACCAACTTACAGTCGGGCAAACGGACAAGTTTTGCGGCACACTGTAATATGATTGTAGTTTAGCGTACAAATTCGAGATCGGCGCGACCGCGATAGCTCCGGGGAACGGGAAGATATGTATTTCGTTCCCACTGTGCAAAGTTCTGGAATCTGTGAATTATGATTATTGGTAAACTTTTCATTTTTTTTTAAATTAATAGCCAAATAGTTCAAACATTGCCCTTCAACTTCTATAAAATAAACATCCTTACAGCCTAATCTGAACAATATCTTCTTGTCTTGCAGGTACTAAAATTATTATTCTATAGAACTATATTTATCAGATTTATGTGTAACGTTATCAAAGAAAAAATGGATGAATAGCAAGATAGAAAAATTTGAAAGCGCCATTCGCCCATATAAAGGCGCAAGAAAAATTCTAAAGATTAGGGCGCAAGAATTCACACTTGCATTGCGAGTGCGTTCACCATGGCGAGTGTTTTAAAAATATCCCAAAACTCATAGATTTCGTCGAAAGGCTGACTAATATAAATTCTAACTTAGTTTATTCATACATCGTCAAATAAATAAAATAAAAATATAATATTAATATATTTTTAAACTGCTGTTATTACTAGAACTCAATTAATTAAAATTCGCAATAGCGTACCGTATTTTCAAAGAAAATAAATTATTATTAAATTTCTATTATGTACAAAGTTTTATGAATATTTATATTTATTATGTTGTTATTAATAGCCAAGGGTATTCGGAAGCTTTCGTCAAAAATCAACGTTGTGTAATAACTTTGTTTACTATTAAAACGTTATTGTTTAAAATTCGCATAATAATATTATAATAAAATATTTATTTGTTTATTTTTTACTTAATAAAAATGTACATTAATATATAAATTAGGTTCAAATTTGAACTTTCTTGAAATAAATAATGATAATGATTAAAGCAGAAGAGTAGAAAAGCCATTCTTGTTTGAAAGAAGCATTATGTGCATTTAAAATATCAAGTAAACCCAAATCAAGGGATAGGTTTCATTTCACCGAAGCTTTCATCATGGACCACGTTATAGAAACTAAACCTATAGACTAGATCCCGTACAGATTCTACAGTTGAAGAAACACTCGTAAGTGGCAAATCACATTGAAATTCTATCAATTCCAATTTTGATAAAGGGCTAACTTCTTAAAAATTTTCGACAATACGGCTGAATAGTTTTTCAATATCAACATTTATATAAGAAGTTGAAACAATTTGTCTAAACAGCTCAACTTTCAAGTCATCAAACTGTTTTCACAAGCTTGAAAGAATCTAGACATTTCTCTTTTGTAGATTTCACGATTTTTTTTTTTTTCAGCTTCTGTTTCAAACAGGGGAAATATTTAACTTATCCACTACATAGGTTTTGCTCCCAAAATCCAAGTTTGTTGGAAAATTCCTTAATTTTAAAAATCATTTCCCCAAAAATTGTTTCATGTCCCGGAAGTTGAACATTCAATTCATTTAATTTGTCTGTGATATCCATAAGAAAGGCAAAATCCCGCATCTACTCAGAATTTGTAAGCTCTGAGAATGTTTCATTACTTTCCATGAAAAATTCGACTATTGTAGGTAGAATTTCATTAAAACGACAACTTTCAATATCTTGTTGAATTTTAGGTATTTGCACACAATACCTATTGGTGAAAAATGCAGAGAGAAGATAAAAAGGGTGGAAACATTTCATCTTTCTGATATAGGGCAATGAAGCCATTGTTACACTACAAAAAGTTGAAGAGCTTTCGATAGTAATACCCATAATTGTTTTAATATTATATATATTGTCAGAGTAAATATCTTCACCCCAAGTGTGACCTCTTAGTGGAATAACATTTAAAATCTCCTCTGTATATTTTACTTAGAAATTCATGTTACAGCGGAAACTTGTTGAGCATTTCAATGATATTTAGTTCGAAAAATATTTCTGATTCCAATAATAAAATTTTTAAATATGAAAACCTAGTCTAACCGAGCTACCGAAATGCCGCTCGCGAGTGACCGTTTGATGACCACTGCTCTAGAGATAACATTAAAAATACTATTTAAGTCTGTAACGCCGTTGTTGAAATAAAATAATATAAAATAAACTAGCCTCGTGATGGATCAGGACCGGAATAAAAGAGACAGAGAGTTAATGGTTGGCTATATGTGATCTATATATTAATAAACGCATTTTGAAAATGCGCAGGTATAGAAGTTTTCAGAGAAATATCGCGTTTTATACATATTGCCAATATAAAATGCAGGTATCTCTTATTGGCAGATAATATCTGCCCGTCTCTCCTCTATCTATTCGCTAACCTATCAATTCCTGGTATCGAGTGTTGATATAGTACAATGGGGCATATCGCGTTACACGTTAATCTGCTTTTGAGCGATGTGTTTAGCTGGCACGCTTTGATAAATAATCGCGCTAATTGGCACCAAGTGACGGGATTCGCTCGCGTCCGTCGCGTCCGTCTATCGCCCGTAAGCGGATTCCGCAAAGCTTTTTTGGCGAAAGCGCGCGTGCGTATATTTGCGCCCTACGATACAAAAAGCGGCAAGCGTCATCATTAACGAGCGCGTAATTAATGGGTTTATGGGCCGACAATGGGACCTTTGAGTGTTGTCGGCCTTTTATATAGCCGGAATCGTTTTCGGTAATTAGCCGTGCCCCGGGTAAATAAACAAATTCGCAACACACCACCAAAATATAGAGAAAATAGTTCATATAAATAGTTATATTTAGCCGCGCCGATGGGGGTTTTTAAAATTGATATTTTTTCTTGCTCGCATCCGGTACGATGTGCCGAGTGCGATTGACACGAGAACTCTGTATGCGACAGGACGTCGCCTAGAGTATTGTCATTGTGTAGTATTGTTTTTTTTTTATTTAGTCGTGAAGCGATTACATATTATTATATTTGTATATAAGATATTAATCCACATTCCCTTATTTCTGAGGAACGTGACCATGTGCATGATTCCCCTTACGGAGGGGATGGTTTTCATGGAAATTTATAGTGCAGTGGTTTACCGTTGCCTTGTGCACCGCAGTGATTTTTTTGTGACAAACGCAATTTTCGTGAATGCTTGATTTTTAAATTATAATTACTCTAAGATAAAAGTCTATTATGTCTAAGATAAAAGAAACTGAAGTATTTTTTTGTGAAACATGTGGAAAAATGAAAAATACTACTTTAGTCGGCATTCTCATGTCTGAGGATCGTGACCATTCTTGTCCCGAATCTTCTTGATTTTGTCTCTCCTAAATTTTCTGCATTCTGCATCCTGTATCGCAGCTACTGCGGTGGAACCTGTGGAGGACTTTACTTGGTTGCTCTAGTGGGCGGGCGCCCTGCCCCTTCCCCTGCGTCTTTATACGACGAGCACGACGAGCACGACGAGCACGACGAGCACGACGAGCTTCTCGAGCTATCGTCGTACAAGGACGCAGCGAGATGTCCAAGATTTAAGATTCCTTTTAAAACATATGGTAGAAATTCGGTATTCTTTGTCATCTCCCATTTATTTTAGGAAAGACACATTTATGCGTTTAGCGGTCTATGGTATTCTCTACAGACGACGCCAGCACCACTTTTCAAATGCGTAAATTTTCTTTTTCATGTTCTTCTTGATTCTTGATGAGAATACCAGACTCTGAACACCAAACGCTTTTTTTATTTTTTTAATATCTCCCTGTTTTTCCTAATTTTTGATAGCTTTGACATCGCATTTTCAGCTATCCTTGTTCGCCTTCTTATCTCTAGCTCACAATTTCCGTTATTCGTAAGTAGTGATCCGAGATATAGAAATTCCTCACCCTATCCAAATCTGAAAGATTAACAGATCTAGATAGCTTTTGCTTCAGTTTGGTTTTTTATTAATATTGATCTCGATTCCTAGTTTTTTACTTTCACACACTACTCTTTTGAGTAAATCAGCCATTTCTGTTTCGTTGGTGGCTACCGATATCGTATTGTTAGCATAACTTAGATTTTAAATTTGTTTACCCGCTATTTTTAATCCCTCATCCCAGTTTTCAAGTACATGATATACTCCCCGTTTAAGTTAAATAGGTCTGAGGAGAGTATACAGCCCTGTCTCACCCCTTAAAGCACTGAAAACTTTTCCGACGAACTCGATTCTATTTTGAATATTGCAATGTTGTTCTTATACGGCCCATTTATTTTAGCACCTTTCCCAAACAATTCCAATTCACGCAATCAACTGCCTTTTTGTAGCCTATGAAACACATCACCACTGGAATGTTAAACTCTCGGCCCCTCTCTATGATTTAGCAGATATTGAGAATTTGCTCTCGGATTCCTTTTCCTCTTACAAAGCCCGCCTCCTCTTAAGGTATTTGCCAACCAGTGTGGTGTTTCAGACGTTGATTAATAATGTGCAGTAGAATTTTGCTTGGATGTGAGAATAATGAAATGATTCGGTAATTTTCACATTTCTTCGTACTTCCTTTTTTGGGTATTAAAATAAATATTCACTGTGACAAGTCCAGTGGTCATTTTCTTGAGATCCAGATTGTATTACATATTTGTCACAGAAGCTTTTGCCCGTCAGTTTCTTTAATAATTCAGCAGAAATACTGTCTTTACAGGGAGATTTTTTGTTTTTCAATTTCATCGATGCATTTTTGATATAATTTATCATAATATCCGGTACTCGTTTATATTGCTCTATTTCTATTCTTGTCAAAATAGACAAAAACAGCACTGTTATGCCTCAGACGCCATATTCGTCCTGTTAATGTCCAACGTGTCTTGATACGACTTTTTCCTATTTCTGAAGAAGAAAATTCAATGATAAAAAAAAACACTGCCACAAGTGTATGATGTAACTTAAATGAATAAAAGTCATACTGAAACAAAATTCCGATTATTTTTAAAGTCGTATATATATTTACCTTATTATATAAAGATACATAGTATGAATTACCCAAGTCTAGTACTAATATAATATTTTATATGAAAAAAGTATGGAGTAAATGCAAACACAGTTTTCGCTTATTTCCCGACTATGCGGAAATTTATATGTCAAAGGATCAAAAGCAGATTTAGTTTTTAATTCGAGCTGCAGTCCTTTTGAAAAACGACATCATATATTCGTGAAGCAAATAATTCAAAAATATCTATATGGCGTGAAATAACTTGCGCCATAAATTGCTTAAATAACACTTTGATCCGACTTTGAAGTAACTGCCATATAACTTTTAATGCCCGAGATCGGTTTGGAATCTCTATATTGTGTGACACTAGTTTGACAATAAAGTTTAAGAGATTCATTAAGTTCTGCTACGTGTGTCAGCTCGTCTGAACGTTATGACATTTTATGAACAAACTGCGCCAACGCGTATGACATTCGAATAGTTGTTTAGAAATCTCGAAAGTAGAAATTAAATTTATTTACATATTAATTTCTGCGACATTTAATTAAGCGTCTCTTGTTAAATGTGATTTATTAATAATTAAATTTTGTGTTCTATACGCTTGAAAATAAATCCACTCGACTCGTAGAGCCAGTCAGAGACGACAGTAATTTCATTATGTACATTGTAATATTGACGCGGGCCGAGACATAACCTATTCGAATGCGATGGCTATAGACGCCTAAGCCGAAGTAATAAGATAGTGACACATCGAGATTGGTGGCGGCGGGGCAGGCACGTCGGGCTATGCAATCCCGGGATTACGCGAGAGTCCCGGGAGCGGGATGCCGGTCACGGCCGGGACGTGTCAGCCGCCCATCAGTATCAATCCCGCGCCGCTACGTGACTGCACCCGGGATCCCGGCTATCACTTCTCATCTCACCTGGTCGCCATCTCGCCAGGATATACATTATCCTGTATATATAATGTAAAATCAAACAGGACGTATTCCTCTGTTACACGAGTCGATGCACGTTCTGGACCAGAATTCAATTAACGGCTATTCAATAAAATCAGTCAAAATATGCAATATTTAAACTATATACAGTGGAACCTCTCATAACGAGCATTATTCGTTCCAGAATCTTGCTCGTTGTGTGAAACACTCGTAAAGCGAAACTAATTTTTCTCATATAAATAAATATAAAACACGATAATGCCTTCCATGCGAAATATTTTTTTAAAGTGTATTCAGATAAAATTACATGCTTATTAATTGCTAAAGATCGTAACAACCTGGATAAAAACATTTTTTTAAATCGAAACTAGATTATTATTTATTAATTTATGACAATAATTAATTCTTTTTTACTAGAAAGCTGTCTAGAGACATTTTTTTTAGCCGACTCTTTAAAATTTGGTGAAAATGTGACACAGCGTTAAAATTGAATATGTCACGCATAGCCACCTCCTTATTAGGATGATGCTTCTCAATGTACAATGAAACAGTTTCCCATGCTTTCAGCATTTCTCTTATTGCGTCAGAAGATTGTTTCTCTATTACTTCCTCTTCCTCCAAACTCTCCTTCATAACTTCTTGTTGTAAAATGCGATCTAACACACACAAGTGCGTCATACGTTTGTGACTTCTCATTTCTGCGTCACTCGTTTTGCGAAATGTCGCTCGTTAAGGGACAATTTTTTCACTTTTTTTTTTGCTCGTTATGCGAATTACTCATTATGCGAGGTGTTTGTTAAGAGAGGTTCCACTGTACTAATATCATCCGATTATCCGAAATAATAATGTGTAGGGTCCGCAAGGATAACCGAAAAACACGGATAATCCGCACTATTCATTTTATTTCATCTTACTCATCCGCCAAAGCGGCTCGTCAACTCTTAGTGACTCTTAGTCAAGATATTTATGAATTCTTCATCAATCTTACGTTTCACTTGCACATCGTACCGGATGCGAGCGAAAAAAAACATGGCACCCTTTAGACATTTTTTTAGACAAATAATTGTGTCGTGATAAATTGCTAATTAAATGTACTAGACACGTGCAGCGACAACTTAGTGTGCGGCTCAGTCTGTGGCAGGACATCACCGTGTTCGCGTCATTTACGCGTAACAACTATTAGTAAAAATAAAAAAATCTTTTGTTTAAAAATAGTTCAGATATTGATGAAGAATTCAATGACTTTAAATGCTTGGGGTCTATTTTTATATATTAATTTCATACTAATTTCATACTCATCGGGCGAGGCCGTTAGTTTGGAGCCACCGTGACTGATTGGTTAATGGTGTTATTCGAGAAAAATAAAAATACTTGGGATACCCAATGTACCTCATCAGCACGGCTAGGTTAAAATACAATTACACATCCATTTCTTGAGCAGATCTTATTTTAACATTATTTCTTTATTATAACCTTATATTTTAATCCTCATTTTTATCAACAAGAGTTAGTGTTGTGTTGTGACTAATTATATAAATACGTTTTCACTTGCATCCAAATACTTTTTAGCTCTTGTTTGAGATTGGAACTATTATTCGCATCGCTTATTAAACGTAACGTTAAAAACACGATTTTATGTATAGTTTAAATGTTTTGAGAATATTATCATGGAATTAATAATTTTTAATTTAATTTACATGGCATAAAAACCGCCTTAGGGTCAATATGCCATTTAAATTAAATTATACGCTGAAAACTCGAAATACATGAATAGTATTCCAATCATTTTTCCATTATTTCTTTATAGACATTTTCAAAGTCTTGTAAATTTTCATTTAATTGCTTATTTTAGACATTTTACTTGTTTCTCACGTGTTGGAATCCAAAAAAAACCTTAAAAATGTTAATGGTTTTTTATATCATCATAGTGTTATTCCTTATAACAGAGGTTCCCAATAATTTTCGGTTTACGGCACCCTTAAAACATCAGATTTTTCCGCGGCTCCCTTAATACATTTTTGACCTTCTTGAGAATTTGGAATATACGATTGCTGGCGCAAAAATTTCAAGAATTGGGAATTCCAACTAATTTGCCAAAATGTTTAATTGAATATTTCGCGGCGCCCTTATAACTCCCCAGAGAGCCGCAGCTCACACTTTGGGAATCACTGCCTTATACCATAACCAATATCCTCTTTTTTCAGAATTTATTAAAATCGTAATCTTTGCTGCAAGGGGTTCAAGAAGGCCAGTACGATAATGTCGGTTCATTAATAAAACAATCCTTACTTCACTTTAAATAAAAATAAATTTAAAGTGTTACATTACATTAGATGGTAAAAATTGAATAAGAGAGAGAATTTTTTTTTGTGACAATCTCTTACTTTCCAAAAAATATATTTTGTAACACTTTTAAATTTGAACCAATCTTCACATATTTTTTCAGCTGTACGACTTTTGGCTAATAATCTATAGGAAGTTTTCTTATTTCTGTCCCTTTAAATCATGACGTTATTAGAGCTTAAATGCCTACAATATTCAGACATTAGAAAAAAAATAACATGATAATGTAATAAATTAGGATTTTATTTAAATTACGCGGGCGAAAGAATATCATACTCATCTTATTCTATCATTAAAGTTGATGAAATTGTTAAAAAAAAAAAATTCAATGTATATATTAATATAATCCAATGCTTAGTATAAATATATAAAAAGATATTTTTAAAATTAGCCCAAGTTTAAAATATTGTAATTTAAAAAAGAAACGTACACATTCTTTAATGATATTTCACAATTCGGGGTATTTGTTTCCTTAAAGTTTAAATTAATTTTAATTTATAGGCGGGCCGAGGTTGTTTTTCTTTTCGGCGAAGGGTTTCGGTCGTATCAATAAAACTCAATTATCATTTTGGCCGGTCTGTTTTCGCTCAAGTTCGCACGATAACTTTATATCATTAATTATTTGAAATAACCCGTGCATATTATTTATCTAGCCGATGTCGGTTGCGCTAACAAGAGATAACCACACCCACCGCTCCTCCCCACGTCCTTTAGCCGAAGATATAAAAATAAAGACAAATAAAGAACCGCAATAAAGTTATAAGTCTTTTGCCTTGCTGAATTTTTCGGCGGAGAAATAAAAGAAATTTATTATCCCGCTCACAAGAGAAACCCATTTTATACGGCTTATAATATAAAAGGGTGTATTTCAAATAACTTCGAATGACTAGTCAAAAGGATATTTATACTTGGGCACGGCGTGTACACAACGTATAATCCGGCCCTGCACGTCCATGTATTTTGATTACCAACACATACGCATTTTAATTTCATTTCATACATTTTAGTGTTTTTTATTAATAAAATGTTTGTAAAAATAACTAACTTTACAATATTCCTGATATATTCAATCTGAAATTTTCGATTAAACACTTAGAACTGAGAACGTGATTAATATTATATATTTTATTTATTATTAGTTTTGTAATTTAAATCAAACTCATATTTAAAATAATCGCTAGTGCGATGCAGTAAACCCTCTTATAGCGTACATTTCTATAACGTTTGCGGCAGTTTTTTTCTATAACGACAAACCTCTCTATAACGTACATATTTTAAAACGCTAAATAGAATTTTCATACAAATATTTTATAATTTTATATAAAAAATTAACTAATAAAATGTTGTGTTGATCTTCCCTGTCCGCAAATTGCGGGAAGATTACGTCAGCCAAAATACGAAAGAATATCACTCATCGTGCGAGTCAAGTCATTTGCGCTGGTAAACAAGTAAAAATGTAAAAAAAGAAAAATTAAAATGTTTGATGCACTGATTTTCTTCAAATCAAAAAAATAAAATTACCCTCCTATAACGTCCCCCCCTAATATGGAACCTATTTTGACGTTATAGGAGGGTTATATTGCTGTCGTCTTAATATTTAGATTTTACACATTGCTACAATCCTTGAACATGATTAATAATACATTTGGTTGATTTATACATAAATAATATTTTTACATTGGATTTCAACTTCAATAAAATATTCTTTGAAATGCTAGGAATCGTATCTTATAGATTTAAAAATAATATAATTAATTTTAATATTAATTTAGAAATTCCGATAATTAAAAAAAAGCTAAGGACTAACTACAGTTAGCACTAAGATAGACACCAAGTTATAGAAACTTGCCTTATAGAAGACTAAACACCCATACAAAAATTAATATTTGGTTTTTTATTCGTATTTTGTAATTAGAACGAAATCATTATAATATTTTTTTCATTCTCATATTTTATATAACTTTGTTTTATTTAAAGTTATTCGAGAAATATCAAAAATTTGCGGTATCATATATCATCGACATGGCTAGATTAATAATTTAGATGGTATAGAAGAAATTAATTATAGATTTTTTCTAAAAGATTACTCATAAAACTATGTATATGATAACTATGCATAACATATTGTTGTTATTAAATTAATAATTAATTAAAAAAAACTATTTTTCACAACAGACACTCGATAAATGATTTTTGGGAATCATATACTTTATAAAGAAACAATGTAATATTTTTTTAAATATGAATAAAAAACTTACGTATTTTATTAGGCATCTACCTCATAAAACAATTACATTAATTACTAAACCCTGGTATTAAATTCAACCAAATTTGTATTTAGAAATATAGGAACTGTATATATAACATGGCGGTAAAGAAAAGTATAAAATTACTTAGAGTATGAAATTTAAAAAGCTGTACGGAAAATAAACAGAGGAATCCTACTTCACGTAAGCTATCCTATTACGCGGCATTCGTATAACACGGTAATAAAATTATTCACATACACACAATAGTATATACTAATATATAAGGAAATAATGCTATATTATTATAAATATCACTTTTTTGTACTAATGTTTTTGCTGTAAAACACAGCATTTTATGTAAAATTTAAAAATAATCTGTTTTTAAATTTGGACTCAGATCGACTGATTCAATACAATATCATTTCAAAGTAATTTGGATTTATTTATAAAATTGCTATTCAAAATAACGTGCAAAATTTATCAAGAATACCACAAATTTGCCACTTCGTAAGAGTGCTTCGTCCTATAAAATAAATAATCGATTCGAGTCGAGGGATCGTTTGTAGTGATATAAATCCGTTTTATCCCTATTTACAATATCGAAGTTCTAGAATAGTTTACCGTTGTCGGGGGTGGATTTTCCCTAGCATCAGATAACTTGAGTTAGAATGGCCGACTAACGAAATCTCTTAAAAGTGACTGCATTTTTAAAGCGAACACACCATACAGCCAGCATCCCGCACAGTCGACTACCCAACTTTATTGGTAGTGTAAAATGTGTATTGGATGACGCTGTCTGACGTCACAATCCCTAGCTATCAAATCCCTTAATTCCGGCCAGCTCTCCAGGAGCGGCTCCCGGCTCCGCCATAGTCTGCTCGGGCTCGCATCGCACTCTGCACAATATGGCGGGGCTGCATAACTACCGAACAACAATAACTTATTTGGTGCATTTGCATAACAACTAGCTGGCTGAGCTTAGTTTGTCCATGCATTATGTATTCGGCGCTGTAACCCTTGCATTCGGATATCACCGTCGTGAATATGGCAAAACTTGTCATTATTACCAATTCTAAGACAATATACAACAATCACCACAAATGCTATCTGAGCATAGATCTAAGTTTTTTATTGTAACTAATGTTTAGCATTATTTATGAGTAATACAGTTTATATTATTGTTAACTCGGTGCCTACGGGGGTACTGAATTCCACGTCAAAAGCGTTTATGTGTATGTCCGGGGTGCGCATATTACACGTTAGATTAATTAATTCCAACGCTCCAAACTACACAATAAATATTTTTATAAAACATGCCGAGGTAAAAAGTGTTATAAAGAATTCCCTGAATTCATAGTATTGGTCAGACACTTATCCAACTACTAACTTAGCTCAGCAGGGGCGCGCCGTTCATATGGCAAAATTGTGCGGCGCACATGGGCGCCGGGGCGCCATAAAAGAAAAAATATAAAATAGTAATTTAATAAAAATAACATTTCTTAAAATCGACTTTAATATATATATTACATATTCATTCAACCTTTCTATAGCGTTGAGAAAGGGACCACGCTATAGAAAAAACGCTATAGAAAGCTAGGCACCCATACAAAATTTGGGGTTAGGTTCTTTTAATTGTATTTTGCGATTTGAAGCAAATCTAACATTTAACCGATTTTTATATTTTTAATGACCTTGCACATGATTAGTTGGATAACAATAGCTAGTGCCTATGGGCGCGAGGGGGTATTGTCCTAGCATATTCCTTCCAGTTTTTTCAGGTAATGTTTATAAAATGCTCTAGCATATGATGAATAAATAATAAAAAGGTAAATATAAATTATTAGTAAATAAAAACTATATAATTTTTTAACTCTTTAAACAATTGTAATCCTTTATTTAATATTATTAGACTTGACCTCCTTGTATCCAATGCACATTACAATGTACAATATTTCTTTTCTTGTTTAAATCCGTTTTAAATTTTATTTTACACTTAGGAATTTGTATACATCGCAGTGCACATCATATCCCTTCGTTTGGTGTTGCTAGTGCCAAAAATATAAAAACAAAATATATTCATTATCCTATAATTAAATAATATAAGGATTTTCAAAAAAAAAAGTCAGGTCTGAAGAGGTTAAATTTTCATTGGATTCATGAAAATTAATTTCCAAGCTTTTTTCGCTTATATCATTAATATTAACTTTTTCTCCGCATTTTATACGTTCCAAAATGTGTGCATTTTGTGCAAGCGAAATACTTTTCCTTTTCAGTTTGTTTGTGGCTTCATTAGACAACATGGCTAAGAAATAAAAAAAACTTAATCATTTTCTCTCACAGTTTGGAAAGATAAAAAAAAATCAATAAAATTTCAAAACCACAAAGTGCTGAATTACAAATCAAAGAAATCGACGTTTACGGGAATAATTATTACAGAGGCCTTATCATGTTATTAGTTCTTAGATAATATTATTTTTAAGATTAATAGATATGCACGTATGTACATATTAAATAATTAAATAGTTTTTCGACAGTGATTCACCAAAAAAAGAACAGAACACGCCTAGAGAGGTAAAGGCGCAAACAGCTACTGACAAATATTTTCTAAGTACATATTTAAAACGAAAATTCTAATTTGACCTTAAAAATATTGCGTTTTGTAAAATAGACGCTATAGAAGTGACCGCTATACAAAAAACCGCCGCAAACGCTATAGAAATACTCCTACGGGTGTTGACTGTTTAAGTAGTTGCTTGTAGTTCGTTTTTTTCAAGCACAACAGACGTACAAAGACGATAATTTAAGTTTGCTGCACACAGGCGTCGCATACTCTCAGCGCGCCACTGTGGCTCAGTCACAGAAATAATATGCATGTTACCTGCAAGCCATATCACTGGTTATAATATCATGTAAAAGTAATATGAAAAAAAATACAAAAATTTAAAAAATCAATTCAATGAAATCACAACGTTTTGCGTCAGCAAATGTCAACATATGTTAACTATAATAAATAAAATCTCTAGAATAAGTGTTTTTATTTATTCAGAAGATTGAAAAAAAATAGATTTACATATTTTCTCCCATTGATGTTAGTATAAAAGGCGTATCGTTTTGTTTGGCGCGGAAATAAGGTGAGCACGGCGGAACGAAGAGGACCGGTCGGACCCCCAGATGATATCCGACCCCGGGTGCTTATACTTTATCCCCGGGTTTTTCTCAACAGATGCTTGTCATGTGAAAAGTTATTTCGGGACCCGCGATAGTGTTAATAGATTTTGGAAATAAAACATCCAGAGGAAAATGGCGACCCGCATTACCCCGAATGCCTTCGCCAAATTGACTCGTTTTTTTATATATATATTTATATTGTCCTTTTTTAATAATGGCTCGTTATCGTCGTGCCGAGTGGATGGTTTAATTTATTTTTTGTTTGCATGCTTTGTTTGTGCGATGATTCATTAATCAAACACCTTGGTTTGTACATGATATCATGCTAGGGCCGAAATTGAGTTAAACTTTAATCAACGTCTGAATTTATTATGTGTCTGCTGTGACACACGCAATTCAATCTGAAAATTATTTATTTTTATAAAAATAAAACGAATGCTACAAAATTATGACCTTAAAATATATAAAAAGTATTTTACAAATTTAATATTATATTTAACAATAGAAAAAGTAACTAGAGCTTAACAACGTCAGTATTCGAATAAAGAACCTAACAATAAGACTGGTTTTCAGAATACTCTTTTATTTATTTGACGATGTACAGATGGCATTACAATTAATTCCAAAGCGCCAACTACTCATATAAATGTTTGAAAGATTTTTAAAATATTCCGGGGTAATAAGTCTCTCACACTCACATTCCTCCTTAGCCATAAAATTTATTGTCATAAAGAATTCCTAGATTCGCCGTAAATTTAACCTATCCGAGTACTTAGCTTATCCGCGGATAATTTGCACTAACAGATTGTTGTTCTGACATTATTGGATTTTTATTTATTTATTTGTCTACGGTGAATGGATGACACAATTATTGATTACAGAGCACCATTTACCTATATAAAGATTCTAGAGATTATGTAACGAGTCTCTCACACTAATATTCCCCCAATTGTCAAACACAACACTGAGTAATTTAAATAATATTTCAATTGGATTGAAATTTATATTATTTGTTTTTTAATAATTTGTTCAACGCAGGATAAATGGCATAAAATAATTCTAACTCGCTAAACTACCTAATATTTGTATACAGCATGCGAGAGAAGGTAGGTATCTACTCTTAGATGCCCCCTGGCTTGTGTTATAAAAATATTCCTGAATTCATAGCTTTCGTCGGACATCTATCTGACTATTAACATAGCTTAGTCAGGGTTAACATTCATTTTAGAAATAATATGTATGTTACATACAAGCCATAACACTGGTTATAATATTTAAATGATGATATATCTAAACTATGCAAACATTATTTTTTTAAATGTTTTAAAAAATTAAAGAGATGTAGATAAAAACAGAAGTATACTGATTAGGGTATTCTATATCAGAAAAATAACTACAATAAAACACCACAATGGATATTTTTTTAAAAATAAATCAAATATCGATTAAACACTAAATTTCACTCCATATCACATATGCAGTAAATCCTTCTATAACGTTTCCTGTTATACCGTAGTTTTCTATAACAAGTTCGACAGTCCTCCTTTAACACTTCCTCAATTTCGTTAGAAAATTCCTAATTAATTCAAGTCAAATTACATATATCACAAATATCTAATAATATTAATACTCTAAAATAAATAAAGGTCAATGTCATTTGGTTGATAATAAAAAAAAACGTGGTATTGAAATTTAAAATCAGATAACGCCTAAGAGAAGAGAACAAACGAATACTGAGACAAACCCCCTTCTACTTGCCTGGACACAGTCGAGAGGGTAAAAACCGATACCAACATGCTAGAAGATATACGTCCAATCCTCTAGAAATGGCCCAGGAGAGGGAAATCCTTTACAAAACCGCATACTACATTTGCCTGCTCCCGCGGTATGGACACGAAAAGGACACGTGTGAGACTCAGGTTCCTTTGGCCTCGACTACCATGCGATAGTTTGGTAAGACCCAAGCCCTCAGCGAGTGAGAGCCTTGTGGCTGGCAAATAATGATGATAATGATGATATATTACGATAAAATAAATAAAGGGTCAATGTCATTTGGTTGATAATAAAAAAAAACGTGACATTAAAATTGAACAAGGTCATTTAAAAAATGATCGATATTTTAATTTCGTTTAACTCACAAAATAAAATCAAATAAAGTCATTTCCTCGGCTTCTATAACACGGGCTTCTATAACGTGGTGCTGATTTCTTCATTATATAAAGGCTGACTGTATATTTATAATATAACATTTAAAAAACAACAATTAATTAGTTATTACTTGTCTCAGACTAAGCAAGATGTAGAAAAACAACAAAAAGAAAATCAAAGCTAATAATCCGGTAAAGTAGAAAATTGGTCGAGCTTCGAAAATCTGTAAACTACGCAGTCCAATTCCAAGACTGACATTTAAATTTCACAAACTATTTGTATTTATCTATAAAAGTGTAAAAAAAACAAATATTATAAATAGTTATTGGCCTTGTGAATTGCGAAAAAAGCCATGGGCGCGATGTTTTTTCTAGTTCGCATACTGTATGATGTTCCAAGTGCGAACGGAATGTACTAGTGACACGTGCCGCGAGATTTTGACAGTCGGACTACAGGGGGCACGTCCTCAGTCTGCGGCAGGACATCGTCGAGTGTGCCTGTCATTTACGCGTATTATTGATTAGTATAAAAATTAAAAATATCGATCAAATGAAGTATTCATCCTTCAAATGTTTGGGGTCTCTGAGAGACCCCATTCGGACGTTGCGGTTATTTTCGAGCCGCCATGATAAATGAATTAATTGTATTCGTATTAGCCATGTCTATGATTTCTACAAAAATATACTGTTATGCTTGGGCTGAATCTAACAAAATGTTTTAAGTCACAACATTCTTGGACTGTCTCTCTTATCTGTCACATGTATTTTTTTGACTTGGCATCGATCATGGATGACATTTCCGTGCGTTTTTATAATCAGCTACCATTTTAACACCTGTGTAGAATTGTCGGTACTTAGTACAGATAATTCTTCGTCTGATAAGTTTTACATGGATGTGATTGTCCACTATATCATCGATATCCATAATTTTAGATGCCATCACGTTAATGTTGAGGTCCATGAAATTTTTTTAAGTTTCGGTAGGATTCAATAGCATTGTGGGCTATAATATCTTCTACTAGTGTTTTTGGCCTTGACAGTGTAATGAATTGCATCTAAAATATATACCTTTTTGGGATCTTCTCGTCGTTCTAATTTTAATAATAATATTTGTGCCAGATTTTTGTGGTAGTAATGTTTAAAAGCATAGATTATTCCTAATTCTAATAGCTGCAGATTCACTAGTAGAGTTTTATATTCCTCAGTGTTAAATATGTTGGATGAGCAGTGTATCTATCTAGGAATAAGATATATTTTATTTTCTAAGGTCTCATCAAAGCATCTAGTTTTAATAATTGTTTTTCAAACAATTTTAAAGTTATCACTTACATTATAATAATTTAATACATTTAAAACGTCACGTATTCAATCAAATATGTTTATAAATTGATTTGAATTTTAAACGTTTCAAAGGTAAATTGCGGGAAATATCTTAAAAGCGGGTACTAAATGTTCTAAAATATAACGGGATAGTAAAAATTGGACGTAAATAGCTGAAAAACGTTAATTTCGAGCACGTAAAAATGGAGTTTCACTCTATATATATATTTTAATGCAAACATAATATTACAAATTCAATGAAACTATAAATGTTGAAGTTACGTTTAACGTTTATTTTGTGTATTGAATTTATATAATTTCTTCTAGATTAGCGTATATATGTATTGTAAATATTGTACTGGGAATACATATTTTCAATGGTGAAAAAAGGCTCCGTAAATATTCACATATCGGCCAATACAATAAATCATAAAAATATTTATTATTCGATAACTTGTCATACCGTACCATTCATGGCCGTATGCCGAATGCGAATATACGAGCCGCCATAAAAAAATAGTACAATAGGTGCCAATTTACTTTTTAATGAAAACTAAAAGCATTGGACGTATAAAACATTCGACGAATTGAATAACGGCCCACCGGCTTCGATCGCAAAAAAATATTATAACTCGTTTCGGATACGGAAGCGCGTTTTTATTTCATTTATCTCTCATAATTAAATGAGTAAATAATAAATGGATCGTAATATAAATTTTAAATTAATAAAAAAATAATATAAGATTGAATGTCAAGAAAGTCAAATTATGTGTGTCTCCGCGGGTTCGTATGACGCTTCGAGGGGACGTGACCGGCATGCGACATTCCTGGATGCATCCTCAAGAACAAACAAAGGAGCCGAGTCCTGAAAGATCGCGTTTTTCAGGACGACGTGATAACGACGCCGTAAACCGACGGACCTCCTGCTTTATCGTCGAATAATATGGTGGTGGGTGGAGGGTTGTGGTGTCACGGGGGGTGGAGAACTGACAGTCGTTGATGGCGAATGACACATTACTCAACCCACCGCACCAGGACAACTGTTGAAGACCCGAAGGATGACGTGCCAACTGAAATTGCGGCGGTCACATGACCGCAATGGAAACCGATTTAGCCCCGCGTACCAATTTTTACGATCTCCATATACATTGTCAGGTAATTGCGGTTTTCAGTGCCGATTTGACTTACTAGGAAGACATGGCGTGTCACTTTGTTATCTGCAAATTCTCACGTTTAATTGAGATATAGCTCGAAAGGGTGATTCTTCGATAATCAAATTGAAGTAATTTTTCGAAGTAGACACGCCGAGATTCTAATTAATACGACGGCGCTTTCGAAGGTCTTCATTTGCATGCGGATCGGAGGGCGCGAGGCGGAGGCGGGGGCGCGGGGTCGGTGGGCGTGTTCCCCATTTGATAATTATAACATTTTGAGCAGACGAGCGGAAAAGTTAACGTGGAAATTTGCCTTCGGATCCGCGCCCGGTTCGAACTCGACCAAATTGATAACTATCACGGAATCTCATTAGAGCCCGCTTTTGTGTTGCGCGACTGGCTCGGCTGGTGGCCACGCCTGCAGCCAGCCATCCAGCTACCAGGCAAGCCAGCGTGAATAATTGAATGGGCTGCTATCAAGCTATTTTATTTATGACACCGTCGCCCCTGACAAATTGCAACGGCTTCTTTAACAGCGAGTGACGTGTCTTATATGGCCCAAACACAATCAAGAGTCTAATAATTTACACAAATCTTCATCAACCTAAAAAACACACCATCAAACAATTGACGACAATAAAACAATCCTATTACCTAGCTCCTAAAAGTTGAAGACATGACTTCATTATATCACTTCACCTAGCCGTCCTGATAATGTATATTTGGGAAGTGTCTGATTTTTCTTTAATAACTCTTTTAATATAAATCCAACGTGTCAAAAACTTTTTGTATCTGTCTAAAAAATGAATATTATGAATATTCATTGATCTATATTTCCCCTGCAAATGCGGGGGAAAAAATAAAAACAACAATATTCGCATCAGTAGCCATGGACGCGATGTTTTTTCTCGCACACATCCGGTACGATGTGCCAAATGTGAGTAAAAGTACTACAGTAAACCCTCCTATAACGTTTGCGGCAGTTTTTTTCTATAACG